>JXPG01005697.1:8596-19353 GCA_001015175.1 Megaselia abdita | reverse complement strand
CTACGCCCATGTATTTCCAATATTTTGATGGGGAATGATGGGTACCTTCAAAATAATATATCACACGACCCTACATGATTCCAGATAACGAAGTTAATCACTAAAATGTTTTCTAAGCGATTTCACTGTTTTTCGCCTCCCTACGCCACTGTTTAGAGAAATTCTGAAAAGGGCCTCAGCAGTGCCTTTAAAACGCGGCATTAAACTTGAAAATCGAATAAGATTTGTTTAACTAAAATTTAAAAAAACTTAAAATAGAAGCTTCCAGAAATGAAGCTCTAGCGCCATCTGGTGCCAACCCATAAAAACTCTGATAAAGACAGTTTGTAGTAATCAGATAGACCTTTAAAATGAAATATCACATGACCATATCAGATAATGTTTAACCCTTCACGGACGGACGGACAAAGCAAGTACATAAGGGTATTTAAAAAAAAAAAAAAAAACCTAAAAATGTTGAAAAGGCACCCCTTTTTGATTTTTATGTGTTTTAAGTTTATGATTTGTTTACAAGAAACTTTAGAATTTACATTTTCAAATATTTCGAAATTTTATAATAATATTTTATAAAACAAAAACATTAAATTTTAACTAAAAAAACTTATATTAAATTTAAGAAATTCTGTTTCCATATTTTTGGTTATACTTGAATTTTATTTTTTTTTTAAATTTTATTATTTTTGATTTGATTTAATTTCTTGAATTCCATATTTTTTAAACAATTTAAATTTATTATCCATGTTTATTTTTTAAACAATCTAAAATATTACGAACAATTACTTTTTTTACTAATATTTTGATTACAATAAATATTAGAATAAATACAAATTTTAAAATTATATTAAATTTTTATATTGTAACATTTTGCAGATTCAATATTTATTTTTAGCTTTTCAATTAAGTGAAGAGTTTTCAATATGTTTGCTTTTTAATACTTACATGTACTATAAATAATTAAATTTAAAATAAAATTTAAAAAGCACAATGTCTTCATTTTGTTTATTTTTTTATTTTTATTTTTAATAAAAAATAAAAGTTGAAGTATATTCTGTAATATGTATTTAAAAAAATATTTATTTACTTCAAAAACAGATCAAAGTTGGAAATAACGGCTGGTTTTAAAAATTGGGATAACGTAACGAATTAAATAAGCAGTTTCAGAATATATCCAAATAAATACTATTTAAAAAATAGTAGGTTTCAGAACGTATCTGACCCAAAATCTTAAACAAAAATGTTTTGCTTCAAAATACATTTTCAAAATGTGTCCTAAAGAAACACTCTTTTTCCTTAAGTTTAAGAATGTGCCTGAACAAAATCTATAAAACTAAAATCAAATCATAAGCTCTGAAAAAACCACTTTTGAAATTGGCTAATTTCAGAATGTATCTGCAAACAAAAACCATTTAAAAAAATACTTTAAACATCTTTGAAAAATGTATCTGAAAAAATGTATCGTGAGTTACAGAATAAATCTCAAAAGAATTCAATAAAAAAGCTTCTGAATTTATCTGAAACATAACACTAGAAAAGCTCTCGACTTTCAAAATGTATCTGAAAAGTATAATTTAACATTATTACGAATTTCAGAATGTTTTTGACGTAAAACTCTGTAAAATTCCGAGGCTTTGAATATATCTGGAAGGAGATTTTTTAAAATCGCTAGTTTCAGAGTGTATCTGAAAACAAAAAACCGTTTTAAAAAATACGATCTGACAAAAAAATCAATAAAAAAGCTTCTGAATGTATCTTAAAACGCTTTCCTAAAAAAACCTCGAATATCAGAATGTATCCTAATTAAATATCTTTCTTAAATTCGCTAGTTTAATAAGGTATCTGAAAAATTTCATCGATATTATGTCGAATTAAACCACGTTTTGGACTTTCAATAGAGGAAACAGAAACAATTACTTTATATTGAGTCAAACTTTGGAGTTGCTCTTCAAAGAAGAAAGCTGAGAAATCTGAGAGAGAATGGATTGACTAACAAGGTTGAGTCATTGTTAGTTAAATGCTTAATTACTTTGAAAAATACTTAGCATTTGTCGACCTGTTTTCATAAAAAAAAAACTCTCTAATCAAGTACAACACACAATCTCTTAAAAAAAAAATCGAAAACCTCCACCCTATAAAACCCGCACATTCTCAGAAGCATACCAAAAATATTATTGGTTTACGGGATTGGAATTGTAATGGTCGAAAAAATTGGTAAAGACTTTAGCTTACTCATCTTCTCCAATATCCACCCTTCCCTTCCTTCCGTTCATTCATTCAACCCGAAACAGTCAACAGGGCAATTATTTCAAATCATCATTTTTACATTGTTCTTTCCAACCATGGCGACATATTAGCTATGATGGAAAAGATATGGAATGGATGGCTATGAGATGTGGATGACTACAGGATATGTTTGGTATGAAAAACGGATGAGATATAGATGATGGCAACGAGATATAGATGATGACTACGAGATATAGATGATGGCAACGAGATATAGATGCCAACAAGGAATGAGAAATGGATGGGAAGTGTAAATGTTAAATATCACAACACATTAAAATCGTTTAAAGACAAAAGGATAGTCAGATGTCAGTGTATTTATGAGATATTTTGAGGACAACGAATTCGTAACGATAACGAATATATCCATCCAGGGCCCTAGTAAAGTCTCATTCCATATCGCATCTCATATATATAGTATATTTCCCTTCTGTTGGAGAAACATGGAGTTATTTATTAGCTTAATTTTGGGTGTGAAAATGAAACTCTGTTGAAATTTTGCCAAAATGTTGAGCTAAAGAACCAGAACGAAACACAACACAACAAGAAGTGGGTTGGTCGGTTTACAGAGGAACTGTGCTGTAACTAGTTATATTGTTAGTTTGTACCAGTTTGTTTGTCATTTTGAAAATTATTTTCAGTTATTCTTTATTTCCTGTGGATGAGGTTGAGGTTTTTTTCCTGTGGAGATCTGGGCAAATTGGACAGTTTCTTTCCTCATTTCAAGTTACGTAAAGATTGTTGTGGCTTCCAAAAAAGAAATATTGGTTGTCTGGTTAAAATAATTAACTCTGTAAAAACAAAGATAATTCACCGTACTACTCTAATAATTCGAGACACGAAAATACAAAATTTCCACTTTAATAAAATTATACCACCTAACGACCTTACTAAGGAAACTTTTTGTTTCAAGTTGTGCATACAAGTGGATGAAGAGAGAAGAATAACCAAACTACCCAAACAAGCTAAGTTATGTAGTTAACAAAGTTAGATTGTTGTTAAGTTGAATGAAAAACAAAGTGTTTTACATTTTTTATTTAGGTCAATAAAAACAAATTATAAAAACAAAGTTTACATTTTACACCAAAGAACACGTTTCTCATCGACAATAACGCCAAATCAACTCTACTCTTGGTTTCAGAATTTCACTTCTCTTCTGGATAGAAGAAGGAATGAAATGAAACAATAATAGATGTTTTAGCTATGTAAATTGGCTTGGTAATTGCAGTGCAAAAATATTGTTTGGTAATTTTTAGGATTCATTTTTTACTTGCAAATTTGATTAACAAGTATGGTATCACCTTATGGAAATTCAAAGTTCCATTTTTGAAAAAGATTGCAAATTTAGATATATTTTTTGTATAATTTTGAATTATTTAAGAAAGACATAAAACAAAATTTAAAATTTTCAAATTAAAAGAAGTAAAACGAAATCTAACATTCATTTAAATATATTCTAACAAAAATTACAATTCTTGTTAAATTATATTCTTTTATACATTTCTTAAAATTTTACTTGATTATTTTTCATAACTTCACTAAACTTAAAATTTTATAATTAAAATAGATAAACGAAAATTTTAAACAATATTTAATAAAATTTGTTTTGTAAAAAAGCACGGAAAACTAAAATTATATAGTTTTTTTTCAAAAATATAAGAAAATTAAAAGACATAAAACAAAATTTCAAATTTTCAAATTAAAAGAAGTAAAACGAAATCTAACATTTATTTAAATATATTCTAACAAAAATTACAATTCTTGTTAAATTATATTCTTTTATACATTTCTTAAAATTTTACTTGATTATTTTTCATAACTTCACTAAACTTAAAATTTTATAATTAAAATAGATAAACGAAAATTTTAAACAATATTTAATAAAATTTGTTTTGTAAAAAAGCACGGAAAACTAAAATTATATAGTTTTTTTTCAAAATATAAGAAAATTAAAAGACATAAAACCAAATTTCAAATTTTCAAATTAAAAGAAGTAAAACTAAATCTAACATTCATTTGAATATATTCTAACAAAAATTACAATTCTTGTTAAATTATATTCTTTCTAGAAAATTAGCTTCATTATTTTTTCATTTTTAAAATTTAAAATTTTAGAATTTAAATAGATAGACGAAATTTTTAAACAATATTTTAAAAATTTGTTTTGTAAAAAAGCTCGGAAAACTAAAATAGTATAGTTTTTTTTCAAAATATAAGAAAATGTTGATTAATTTTATTTCTTTTATAAAAAGTCTTAAACTTTTTTAAAAATATAATTATCAGAACTTTTCTAAATTAAATGTTTTAGATAAAAATTAAAAACTTTAAAAGTAATCTTCAAGACAGCTTTTTAATTTGAAACTTTTTTTTTAGAAAAGGATATTTTATTGCAAATTCAAAAACATTGAGTACAGGCAATAAATAATATATAAAATTTAGTTAAAATCTGTTCCTGGCATCAAATAAGTAATATACATTAAATGAGAATAAACATTAATTAAACAATTTCGGTTGAGCAATACATTAAGTTATATCTTAAATATTCTTATTAAAATAAATTAAATATTATATTCTTTATATTATAGCTTTTTCATCTTTGTTAAATTTTCCATCATATTAAAAATAATCCTATAATTTCATGTTTTAGTTTTTTGTATTAATTAATATAGAATTATCACAATTCCTTTAGCCAAATATTCGTGGTTGCTTTTTAGGGTTCCTATCTGCTTCTAGTACGATATCTATGACGTTGTCCATGCCGTTCGACTTCAATACTGCTTTTCGTTTTCTTGTTAGAAATTTTGTAAGAAAATGAACACCTTTCAATAGCAATTAGTACTTTTAGACTGAATGTGTCAGTGATTTCAATAAGCTCTTCAAGAGAAGTATACCAGTCCAGTCTAAACGCTTTATTTATCTATTGATTGTCACTTTAGACCTTCCTCATTGCAGATACTCCATTCTACCAGGTTTAACCTTATTTTGGATAGAATGTGACGCGTTCAAAAGGTTCTGTTGAAAATTCGAAGGCCTTGTTGTAGTGATATTTGACTTTGTCTTGAAGCTCCTCAAAATTACGCTTCAGAAGTTTATCATCCAAAGTAATCCACTTAAAAGATTATTTTCTTACTTTTTTGAGGGCACAAGGTCTGTACATCTTATTTCTATCAACTATTTTGAACTCTTTGAAGTCCATTTGTGATTTCGACTTGTTAGATAATTGAAGGGAAGAGTTTTGTGATCTCTATAAATGCAGCATTGTATAGTATGGTCTGGTAATGTCTTGAAGGTTGTTGTTATTTCTAGTAGCGAATTCAGGTGACACAGTGTTGAGAATTCGACATTCAGAAGCTTCAATAATACTATTTTAATATTACAATTACGAGATTTTTCCAATCGATCGACATTGAAGTCGCCCTCACCAACGATATTCTTTTTATTCATATATATGCTTTCCAATTCGTATAGAAAAAATCATCAAAATCTAAACACATTGTGAAAATCTTGAATATTCTGCCATCAATTTTAATTTCTAGAATTGTTTTATTAAAGAGGAGAGATTTCTGAAGTTCTGTAGAGTATTTTTTTGTGAAAATATATAGCTGTTCATCCATCACACATTCAAAGCCTTGAAGTTTAAAAAACTGTGTTTCATTACTATAGCTTAACATTTTACCCAATACTAGTATTCCAACATCCCTCGAGTTTTTAACAAATCGAGAAATAATTCAATTTATTTCCTAGACTTCGAACATTTACATATAAAACTTGAAATTGAGGTTTGATATTGGAAACTTCAGTCTCTTTTGCCGCAAAAAAATTCAGATGTCTTTCCTCAGTATACCTCAGATGAACATTCAAATAATTAAGTTCGAGTAGTTTAATTTACATTGCAGATATCCTTATACGCTTTCGAAAATGTCTGAAAATGGAATCTATACAATTTGATATTCTCAAGCAATTCAAGCATTTTCCCGAAAACCTCAAGTATCTCAAGTAAAACCCAAGCTTTTTTTGATTCTCAAGCATTTGATCTAAAAAAAAACGCAATCTTCTCAAGCCTTTTTCAAAATTCATAAAAACTTAATTTGAATTCTCCCACTCAGTAATTTTTTTTCCAGTCAAAGTCTTCAGATTTGTATTTTTCTATTGAAATTTAATTTATTAGTTCTTCTTTTCTAATATAAATTTTATGATTTGTATTTTTCTATTGAAATTTAGTTTATTTTCATGGTTTTGTTCAGTTTTTCTTTTCTAATATAAGCTTTTGAAGTTTTATTAAATTTTGTGTTTAACTTTGCTTTTCAATAACTTACAACAAACAAACTTTACAACATCGAAACCTGAAAATAATAGTTATCCTTCTATAAAATAAACGGACATTTTTCTCTACCAATTTTTACTACATAAATAATATTTTATATCAGTAATTCTGTTTAATAATCAGTATTATTTTTAAAACTTGAAATAAAAATACCAAAACATTATCTAAAACTTATCCTTATATATAATAAACCTATAAAAAAATTCAGAAAACTTACAAATTTTATATATTTCCACCAGAATCTAATAAGAATATATTTGAATCCAGAAAATATTTTAAAAAGAATTATCTTCAGGCATAATTCAACAGCACCCTTACATATTTTTTAGAAAGAAACAAATAATATAACTAATACCTTATTTTTTTATTTTTATATTTCAAAAAATTGTTTAGTACTAAAACTTATTATTAAAAAGTTATTTTTACTTTAGTTTTGAAATTTTATGAGCAGTTTTATACATGCTTTTTACAAAACACGAAAATGTTTCCTTAATACATCTAAAAATAATCTAAAACATTAATTAAACCTTACAAAATCCTTAACAACTTTTGTAGACCTTTTTTTCTTTATGTGATGAATGCTCTAAAAATATGTTGTATTTTATTTTTAAATCCAAGCAACTTAAGGATTTTGAACTTTTTAATCTCTAGCATTTTTAGTTAAAAACTCAAGCATCTCAAGCGCTTGAGCTTTTTTTGTTAGTGGAAGTACTGCATTTGCTATCCACTTAAATTTCATCATCGTTTTCTTTTAGTTGTTGTTTCAAATTTTTATTAAATTGACCTACACAAAACACTTTAAAATAAAAAATTCCTGCAGTGAAAACAGAGATTGATAAAATTCAATAGAAACCGACAAGCCACAGTGAAGCAAATGAACCATAGAAACATTATAATGGTAATGATGAAAGAGCGAACGATGTGATGTTTCATTGTGGATAAAGAAGCTAGTACGTGCGTAAGCTAATCGAAGGATATGGTGATGATGTTGGATGATGGTGAAGAATAGAAGAGCATCCAACGACGAAATCATCAATCACTATGTTTTTGATTAATTTGAATTTTACGGCAAGTGATTGATATAAATTGTCAATTTCGTAGGGCGTCAAAACAGAAAAGAACCCATATTGATTGAAAGATTTTTTCCATTCCCTCTTTTTTCCAATTATAACAAGTAAGGTTTCTACGAACAGTTAAATTGCCAATTTAAGGAGTTTCTTTCAAATATATACAAAAAAAGGAAAGAACATGTTGAGTGAAAATCTGTTTTCATGGAAAAAGGAAAGTTAATATTTGACTGATTCTCTTGACGCTTTACAATTTCAATTTACTCTTTTTGATGGAAAGGTTTCACTTTAAATTATTTCTTATTCTATAATTTCTGTTGCTTAGTTATTTATAGTCTTTCTAACCACAACTTGTTTTCTTCGCTTGCATGCAACATGTGGTTAACACTTTCATGTTTCGACAACTTTCCCAACCGCTAAATTCAATTTAACTTCTTCAACTTATGGTATATTCTTAGTTCTTCGTCTTATATATTTTCTTGTAATCAATAATTGTGGAATACATTTTGTTAACTAAATTTTATCTAGAATAAAAAAAAACAATTTAATTTAATAAAAAATAAAAAAGTCTGTCTCACTAAAAACACTAACAAACATTTAGAAAAAAGATTTTTAGAGGAAAAAAACTAATACAAAAAGCGAACCGTGAAAATTAGTGTAAACAACAGAAAATCCAATTAAATTTTAATAAAAAGGTAAAGGTATGGCAATTGCAGCACGAAAACGAACATTCATTCAACATTAAACATCGTTGTTGCATCCATTTCATCCACATGAAACCAACCAAAGTGGTTGTTGGATGGTTGACGGACTGACGGCATGTTGGATTTCTGGTCTTTCCGTGTTAATGATATAATTAAAACATTACACGAATTTTTATCACATATCCAGAAAAAAAAATTGAATTAAAAGCAATTTATTCATTAAAGGAATCAGCTCACGGTTGCCGTAATTCGTCATGTCACTTATTTAATCTCAATAGGGCGAATGGATGAAATGAGATTCTTCTCTGTAAACAAATTTCCATCACTTTTACCTTTTTGATGCTTTACCGTTTAGCTTACCTTTGTCCCCAGTTGGTCCACATAATATTATGATGACATCCACATGATTATCATGTATGCATCACTCAAAAATGTTCTACTTAATAGATACTTTCTCAAAAAAAAAAAAAATCTCTATTTGGTTTTATTTTGAAGGAGGCTTCTATGTTTTTGAGAGAACCAAGTGTGCATTTTTTTAAAAAGTAGATGGCGCGATAAGTGCTGCACAAGACTTTTTATTTCTCCCTCTTTCTTTCACTACAATTAAAACACTAAAAACATACAGATTTTTTTATTTTTGAAAATATTTTATTGTTTTTTACATAAGCAATTATTTTTCAAAAAAAAGAAAAAAAAAAAACATTTATATAAAATTCAATAAAATTTATATTAACTAAAATATATTTTTTGCTCAGATATTGTTTTTAGCTCTTAATTGTAGTAAAAAGTTCAAGTTCAATAAAAAATTACTAAATTCAAAAGTTTGTTTGAAATTTTCATTAAAACTTTTAGTTTTATATATACAGAAAAGAATATTGAACTCAAATGTTTATAAAAACAAACAGAATATTGACAATTTATTCAAAAATCCATAACTATAATGATGCAATATTTTAAAAGTTATATTTTGAATACTTAATAATAAAACAACAACAAAGTTCAGAGCTTCCAAAACTTTTCAAAAAATTTGAAGTGTCAAAACTAAAAAATAAATACATTTCCCAATGTTTTCAACAATACTAAACTTTGACAGTTTTAACATTAACATTAGGGCTTATTTTTTGCGATATCAAAAGATTTAATTGTCAAAGACTATTTTATCATATTTAAATTAAACATTTTAAGATTGGTTATCCTCTAATCCCTAGGTCTCTATTATTTAATAAAATATTCAATCTTCAAAATCCGATTTTTGTATATTTAATGTTTTTTTTTAAATTCTCCTTTGTAAACTGTATTTAACATTTCAATGTCTATACCATTCAAAATCACATTTAAAAACTGACCTTAACTTAAGATTTCAAAAGAATTCAAGAACGGCTTCAATGGTTCTCGAAAACTGTTCAATACTATTCATTTCATCCTCAGAACTTTTCATTGACAACAAAATTTGTCTAGTTCTGGAATCCAGCATTATAAACGAGTTTAACAAAAAGTTCAACACGCAGAAAAACTTTTCAAAAGTATTCACTTCATCCTCAGAGCTTTGCATTGACACTCAAATTTATTTTTTATTTAATTCCTAATAAACATTTAACACAGAAAAATTGATATTTTCAAAACATCATCTCTCAAAAACTTTTTCAATATTTTTCGAATTTTTTAAGAAATATATTTTTTTAAATCTTACTCAATTTGCAACTACATCAAATTTTTAAGTTTAACCGAAAAAAAACCTCATATTTCGAAAACTGTTTCAATATTTCCAAAACTATTAACTTCACCCTCAGACCTTTTCAACGATACCAAATTCGTCTACATAACATTTATTTTCGAATTTGCTTTTATTGTTTATATATTTTTTCAACATTCTATAAATTTAACTTTTTTAATTTTGAATTAAATTATATTGTAGTATTTTTTAAATATATATTTTTTTAATTTTACAATTCTTCAAACTAAATATTTTTATAGGAGTAATTAAAATTTCAAAAACTAAAAACAGCTTAGAAAGTTTATATCGAAGAGAATTAATTTGACTTTCAAGTTTTTTTTAGAAAAATATTTTTTTTAATTCATTACAGATTTTAACAATTTGGAATTTTAGTTGTTATTTTAAAAACTCTCAAAATATGTAAATTTTTAAATTATTTTTAAAATATATACCTTTTATAAAATATATACTAATGTATCAAATTTTTATTAACATTTTGATGTTAAGTAATAATTTAATTATTTTTTTTAATCTCTGTATATTTAGTTTATATTAAAAAATGTGTTGGATTAAATTAATAATTTTATTATTACAAGAAATTATTTAAATTAAATAAAAAAAAAAAATCCATATTTTTAATTGCAATAATCATGAAATTAATGAGTTTT
>JXPG01005678.1:11169-25542 GCA_001015175.1 Megaselia abdita | reverse complement strand
CGAACGGCAATAATGGACTAAAAACGACCTTACAAAAGGTCAATTTAAAATTATGTCACTACCTGGGGCCTAAACCATTAATGAACCAACCAAACCGCCTGGTAAAAGTGTTTTTTTTTTAGCTTGAAAAACATCTCCTATGAACAACTGGACAAAGTGTACGGAAAGGAGGACGACCTCCATGCTGAAACTAATGATACCGGAGTGAGACTAGCATCTTTTTTGCTACTTCTAGAAACATTGCAGTAAGTAGCACCTTCTTTCGCCATCGCGATATACACAAATACACGTGGGTGGATTCAGATGGCAAAACTATGAACCAGATTGACCACATACTATGCTACAAACGTCACGCTTCGTGAGTTATGGACTTTAAGACCTTAAGAGGAGCTAACATCGACTCTGACTACCATCTTGTCAGAGCAAAAGCCAGATGTAGAATCGAATGGGAAAGACCACCGAAAACTCGTTCTATCAAAGTTAACACCGAGTCCCTCAAGAACCCTAGCATCTGCAACCGGTTCCCAACAGAGATGACCGCTAAACTTTCAGTCTTTCCTCAGCAAACTACCATCGAAGACAAGTGGGATTTGTGCTCCAGAGGACTGAACGAAAATGCCCAAAGCGTCCTCGGTTCTCAAAAACAACAAAAGAATGATATGGCGTGACGATGAATACGAAGAAAGCATTGCTCTAAAAGAACTAGCATATAGTCGTAAAATCCACCGCGGCAGCGTCACAATATTAAACATATTAGCTTTCAGTGATGCGCGGAAGTGTACTGCAAGGGCTAAGAAGAGTAAAAAAGCGACAATGAGAAGAAAAACATCGAAAAATTGGAGTTGCTACGCCATAGAAAGGAATCTAGCATTTTTATAAACAATCAATATGAGGAGAAAATCTTTCGCTCCAAATACCACCTGTTGTAAAGACCAACATGCTGACAAACAAGGAAGAAATTCTCAATGGACAGAATGAAATTAACACAAAAGAGGAAAACCCACAAACAGATGCACATTATTCATAAGCTCAAGAACAACAAGAGGACTGTGCTCAAGAAAATTTCGCCGATTGATTCCACCAACTCGTAACTCCAATTTGGACAAGAACAAGAAGTTTCGTACAAAACGATGTATGCAACAATTCGATGGACTCTCTTGTACCCTTTTCAACATCATTCTCAAGCAAGCAACGTGATTTTCAACAAATCTAAACAGGTTTTTGGTTATGACGATGATCTTGGCCTCATTGGGAGAACAAAAGACGAGGGGAAAGACAATTTTTGGCGATATAAAGTTCTCCATTGGACTTCAAGTAAAACAAGAAAAGACCAAACTCCTACTATCAACAAGGTCGAATAGTCGCATTTCGAATATTGCAATAACCGTCTAACATGAGGCAGTTAAATTTCGAAGTGGTTAAAAAGTTCACTTATTTGGGTTCAGAAATAAAATCAGACAACGTCATCACTAGCGAGATCAAAAGAAGAATAATACTGGCAAACAAAATGCACATCAAGTTGAAGCTATGAGGTCATATTACCAGTCTTCCTATATGGTAGTGAGTCCTGGACTTTAAAAACAAAAGATGAGCAGATCCTTAAACGAAAATTCTTCGAATGATCTATGGTCCCATTTTCATCGACGGTGAAGTAACAAGACGACCAACTGTGGAGATATATTCCATGAGTAAGCAACAGCCTGTCGTATATAAGATCCGAATGAAATGGCTGAAGTGGGCCGGGCACATGAACAGAATGGACTAATGTTTGGCGGCCAGAAAGGATCGTCGCTGGACATGTATGTATGTAGATCACTACCATCAGTTTTTGAGAAATCAGTATCATATATATAAGACTGAAGCCTTACCTAAACGATATCATCGGGAGTTATCAATGTGGCTTTCGAATGAAATCTATGAAAACCTTCGTAATACCGCATGTAAGTTCAAAATATGTAAGCTGGTAAACCCCGGAGAATAGTGATAATGTTATCAGAATTGGCAACAAATCCTCGGATCAATTCACTACCAAGCAAGGTTTCCGCCAAGGCTATGCATTGTCCTGTGACTTTTTACTGGGCTATGCTGACAACATTGACTTTATTGGTAGAAGGTCGATGTAGAGCATAGTTTTCTAGAGATTTTCTAGGCGGCAGGAATCATGGGATTAAAAGTGAATGCATCGTTTAGCTCGTGGTGGTGGTGTCAAACGTATCTCTGGATTGATCTACGAGGATAATCGTGGAGTCTTGAAGGTGTTCTTGGAAAATGTCATCCGTGATGCTGTCACATACATTAAACATGCCAAACGTAAGACTGTCACCGCTATGGATGTGGTTTATGCATTGAAGAGGCAAGGACGTACATTGTACGGTTTCGGAGGTTAAGATGTCTTAACATTCTGAAAGGTTTTCATTTCAATTTATTGTGTTTATATATCTTTCGACAAACGGCCCTTTTAAGGACTACCAAATATTTTCAAAAGAGTATCATTAAACTACTTTCTGTTTCCTCTAATTTTTTTAGGAATTGTAAAATTACAAAAGTTTTATACCTAGAATTTATACATGAGCAGATGTTAAGTTTTGATATATAAGAAAGAGAACAACTGCTTGAATTTTAAGTTGAAATTTCGTGAAATGGCGCCAAAATGCGGCGGCATTGTTTGGTTCTTGTTATATATGAAAATTTTGTTTGGGTGTGTTAACAAGGGATTATTCAAATGGCGGGACAAGTATCATGTTTAGGAAAGAAAGATGGCGTCGGTTTTCTTTTTTAAATATTTGTTTTCTAGACATCTGATTGAATTAGTCACTCAAAATGTTATTTGCAAAGCAAGATTAAACTAAGCAAATTTTTCGTTGGGTTTGTAAATGTTTTAATGTAAATAATTTGCACAAAGATGAGATTTATTTACATGAACTTTTACCATTAACAATTTTTGATTACTTAAGAAAGCTATGGGTTGATTAACAATTTTGTTACGGTTTAATTCTTAATTTAGCTAATTTCTCTAAACCAATTACATTAATGAAAAGATACAAAGTTAAGTTATTAAATGAGTTGATTAACATTTTGAGTATTATTTAAAATAATATTTAATATATATAAGGTAAGAAAAACAAAATCTCGCTTAAAAACTACTAACAAAACCTAAAACTATAAAGCAAACTAATACTAAAAGGCGAGAGGGGAACTCTGCTAAGCGTAGACCCGATGCTGAGGATCGAAATATCCTTTATTGTAGAGAGGAATAGCTATCTGGGTTTCGTAGCGAAATTGTTCTCAATATTGAGCTGGTTTTACTCTAAGCTCGTTTATGTCGCCGACTTCTAAATTACACATACAAATAATAAAAGAATCAAATTGTTTTTTTGCCGATGTTTAAACAAAAATTGTGTTTCTAATTGCCTGGAGTTGTGAGAATCTGAAAACTGAATGTTAAAAAGTTGTATAGTCTGAGGAATTCGAGTTTTTATAAACAAAAACGAATTTCAATTTTTAAGGATTTGTCGGTCTTTATTGGAACTGCTACAAATTTTTCAGAGATTTGTTTGAACATTCGGAGTATATGTTTGCAAAATTTCGCTTACTAAAAAAGTTCGTGAAAATGTGAAGCGGTAATAAAAGTCAAACATTTTTTTATATGAGTGGAAAAATACTTTAGGACGGTAGTGTACCTTCCAGTGATGGGTATTCTTCATTTGAGGGATGTTTGTTCTTTTTCGGTTGCCATGTCTATAAATACCTGCGGGTAAAAACGGCAGAAGAGACATTCGTGAAGTGTATCTATACTTGTAAGTATCTTTATTATAAAAATGGCACCAAAAACTAGTGGAAAGGCAGTGAAAATCTGGCAAAGCCCAGAAGAACATCACCAAGGGAGATAATCAAAAGAAGCGCAAGACCCGCAGGAAGGAATCTTATGCTATCTACATTTACAAAGTGTTAAAGCAAGTCCATCCCGACACTGGAATCTCATCCAAAGCTATGTCAATCATGAACAGTTTTGTCAACGACATCTTCGAACGTATTGCCTCTGAATCATCAAGATTGGCTCAATACCACAAACGCTCCACCATCACCAGTCGGGAAATCCAAACTGCTGTTCGTCTCTTGTTGCCCGGTGAATTGGCTAAGCACGCTGTATCAGAAGGTACCAAAGAGTTCGAGTTTCTATTATTTTCTTTATTTTATTTTTGTTCTTTTAGATATTTTATGGAGAAAAAATCAATTCAACAAATGTATGACAGACTAGAAAAATCAATCAAAAACGAGCTTCCACGCATATACTTCAAACACAACCAACAAAAGAATTATTTGTCAAAAAACTAAAGACACTAGGAAAAAAAGAGATGAGTTATCCCAGAACGATTCAAGAACAGATGAAGAAAATATCCTTTTAAAAAATCTAAAAACCAACATAAAAATTCAAGCTGCAAAAGATATAGAGGAGTTCAATAAAAAATATGTCTTGGATGTAATGAACAGCAACAAATCCATCTAAAAAGCAGAAAATCATTATCTGATATAGGTAATTCTTGGATTCTTAGCTCTAAATCATGCTCGAAAAACAAACACTCGAGAGGACATTAATGAAATTGCGACGGCATATTTTGAGAATTTATTCAACACCACTGATGATAGAAAATTGGAACCTGCACAAGACATTGATAACTTAAGCATACCGCACCATTTTTAGTATCAGAAATTCAATCAGCTTTCAAATCGTAACAGAACGAGAAAAGTGGTGGTACTGACAGCATTATTTCAAACATTTATAAGATATTTGCTAGATGTTTATTGCAAAGGCTGAAATATTTGTTAGCAGACAATCAATCCCATGAACAAGCAGCATTTAAAAGTGGTTTTTCAACGAATGATCATCTTCAAACAATAAATCAACTTATGGAGAAATACAACGAATACCAAATGCCACTTTTCTTTGCATTTGTAGATTCTAAGAAGGCATTTGATTCAGTGGAACATCATCAAATATGGAAATATCTTCAGCACTACGGAGTCCCGAAACCATATATCAATCTTCTTCAAAATATATATGAAAAATCCACTGCTTCAGTAACAACGGAAAGAAAAGGAAGATCCTTCAGAGTCAAACGAGGTGTAAGACAAGGCGATCCTTTGTCGAAATTATTGTTCTCTACTGTGCTGGAAATTATTTTCTCATCACTTAACTTCTGGGAAGGAAAAGGAGTACGAATTATTGGGAAAAGGCTTTACAATCTCAGGTTCGCTGATGACATTGTCTTCATTTCTGAAAATACTGGGCAACTCCATAAGAAATGCTGAGTGATCTAGTGAAAAACTATTTATACCTTGACCAATTAGTAAGCTTTGAGGACAAGCAAGCCGAAATAGACAGAAGGATAACAAATGCCTGGAAGAAGTTTTGGTCCCTAAGAGATCTTTTCGATAGGAATTTATCGAAGGAAATAAGAAAATTTATATTTGATCCAGCTGTACTACCTGTTCTGACATATGGATGTCAAACGCGTCACACCAAAAAACTTGCTTTTGTAAAACTTTGTGCGATAGAATGTGTGGTCTGTCGGCTTCGTACATGAATAAGGTTTTGTGAATATATTCCATATGCAAATTTAAGGGAGTAAATAGTTGACGGAGGGTCTTTGGTTTCCAAAAATACTGCATATGTTGGAGTAGAGTATGGTAGTCGAAAAATACTTGCATTTTGGCACCCTGATATGAGGCACCCCTGTTTCACTCCTATATGTGTTTCGAAGTACTCCGACAATGTATCTCCATTCCAAACTACTGACATTGTATCTCTATAGAGCTTTGATAACAGATTAAGAAATTTAGTAGATACACCAAGGCATAACAGTTTGTACATCAAAGCATCTCTTGGAATACATTCAAAGGCAGCTTTAAAGTCCACAAAGAAAGCATACACTTTTTTCTTTTCCTTTAATTTTAGTTGAATAATATGAATAATACTGCTAAGATTGTCGACAGTGGAGTACTTTGGTCGAAATCCTGCTTGGTATTCGTTGAGAATTTTGCGTTCTTGTACCTAATCCATCAGCATTTTTTTTAGAATCGCCATAAATACTTTAGCTGCACAATTCATAAAAGTAATGCCTCTGTAGTTGCTGGGAATATTGGGAATATTATGCTTTTGAAAAATATATCATCAACGTTATTTGAATTTAGAATAGTAGTAAAAGCGATAGCTAGTTCATTATGAAAACATCTCCTCTAAAGACAAGTTGTTGGTTTAACTTCGTCTGATATTGCATTCGTTGACAACTTTTCCATACTTATTTAGGGAGCAATTTCATATCTTGCCTCTTATTAGTATTAGTATACATTTTCATATACTATCGAGAGACAGAAAGGAATGGAAAAAACAAGGAGATATTTTTAAAATTAGTTAGGGGAGGTTTTTTCGCTGGCATCGGAAAATAACATTATTTAATACTATAATTATGCATTAAGATCTTAATTTGTACATAAGATTTTAATTTGTGATTTTTTTGCGAAATTAAGAAGCTTGTTACTTGATCTATTGTATACAAGTCAAACTAGATTGCCTTTCTCGAAAAAGAAATAACTTATTTCTTCAAAAAACAAAATTTATTTTTCGAGAATATAACATTTTGTATCCAGGCAGAATCGCCAAAGGAAATCAATCCAAAGGTTCCCATTCCTATAGCCGATATGTTTATATAAAATGAAATAATGCATTTGTTTAAAAATTATATTAAAAAGATCAAACAGATACAGATGGTATATATTAAAACATATAGCACAGAAACAGGTCAAACAAACCTGAAAATGTCCAAAAAGGTTGTTTATAAATCAAAACCCAACATTTTTGTTTTTAAACCCCAAAACTCAGCTTTTTCAAGCATTCATAAATATGTACATATTTCTAGAAGTAAACATTAAAATCAAAGATAAAACAGATACTCTCATTAAATATTTACTTAGAGATAACAAAAAATCAAAAAAAAATAAAAATAACTTATTAAGAATAAAAAACATAGTATGGAAAAGAGTTGTGACAAAATGTAGAATCTGAAAACTGATGTCAAAATATTGAATATTTCATCAGCAATTCCTATTCCAGAAGTAAAGTGTTACATCTTTGTAAAGGCAGCAACATCATCATCCGAGATAATTTTTTACTTACTTCAAACCGTATAAATAATTGCATTTCCAAAAAATAATAAACAAATAAATCAATTTTTAAGTCTGCCTCTTATCAGTTCCGCGTTACATTCCCACTTCCGAGATTATTACTCAGTATGAAGTCGTCTATGAAAGCCGACATGTTTGTTGGTCGTATTTGGTTACCTATGTTTGACACTATGGCTAAAAGTTCCACAGGTGGTACAGGTGATGCTAAGGAGGTGGAGTTGATTACCAGGCATCTTCCGGATTGATTGTGAGCGATAAAGCTGGCTGAGATGACTAGAGAAGCAATGACGACCCAAAACGAGTAGAAAAAAATCTGTCGGAACGACATCCAAAAAGGATCTGTTTCGTACACTATTATTTCTTCATAAGTCAAAGTCGACAGTTTCCTGGAAATATATTGTTTTTATAAAAAAAAGTATAAAACAAGGAAATAATGTAGAATAATCCAATTAGTGGCATTTTCACTCACATGTTATTACCACTTTGATACCTACTTTTTCTCAGTCTTTTCCTTGGGAATATTTATAATGAAACCACTTAAAAGGGGAATCTTTTCTCCCGAATCCGATTCCATGATTTTATATTAAAAAGCAATTAATTTTAACGGGTTGAGAAACTTAAAAAATACACCACCGAACACCGAAGCGCTCCTCTTCGCAATGGAGATGTCAAAACGAATGCATTGAACACTGAGCACAGCACCTCATCACCAGCCGACGACGACCAACCCCTCACGAGTTGAAATATATAAGTCTTTCTGTATTTTAATGCGCTCGTCTTTTTTATTTCTGAGTGTTCTTATCTGCTTCGTTGGATTCAGATAATGAAAATAAACGTTATTCATATGTCGTTCGAAAGATAAGATTAATCTGATGTAGTTCTTTGTATGGTTATTAACCATGTTATATGAATGGGTCATAATATTTGAGACATCTATCTAATTTATAAAAAAAATAACCCTAGTACTACTACGGAACGTATTTCTACTGCACCGCTTCATATACATACATATATGATGATTCTACGAACCGCTTCGTCAATTCATAATCTACCAATCGTTCGCCTCTATCTCTCTCGGTGCACAGCTTGCTGACGTCCTTTGATGTGGTCTATATAGATGCGCAGCGGTTAAGATGTGTTACTGCATTCAACCTCCGATTATAACACATACTTCCATAAAGCATGGTCAATGAAAAATTCTGTGCTCGTGTCCTCTTCAACATCCAGGCAATGTGGGCATATTGGTGACATATCGTGACCAAACCATATATATACATAGGTATACTTCCTACATATATCTAAGGAATTGTGTCAGCTATGTCCTCAAACAGTTTGTAAGTTAATCTTCCTTTGTCCCACAGAGACAGCTTTGTGATCTCCAGGCCTGCATTTTGTAGCAAAATGATCTGTCATATTGCTTCTTTCGACGAGGCTTAGGAGGATTTTGCAACTGTTATTATTTAAAGATCGCTAATGCCGCACCAATGGGAGACGGAACAAATTCGCTGCAAAAACACCATGAGGCTAGTCACCTCATCCCTCATCCTATCATATTTCGACCCCGAAAACATAGAGCAAGCCTTCGACCAATTGGATAAACGGATTTCGACCCGGAAATGTTATGGAAAGGAAATACGGATAGGAACTTGGATTGTTCGTACACCATACTTGACACCTTAGCTCGTTACAACGTCGGCATTGCAGCCATACATAATCAGGGACAAGACAAGGAAAAGCGACATCTCCTACCAGCGGACTAGAGAAACATGGTCTACGCTTTTTTGTTAGAAGTGATTTAAGAATGGTGCATATTCTAAGCATTACATGCACTGACAACGGATGTAGACTTATCAATTTCGCTGCTAACAGATAGCTTGTCGCCAGCAGTACATGTTTCCTTCATAAGAACATCAACCAGGTTCCATGTGTTAAATGTGTGCAAATTCAAGCTGAAGCAAACTGGGCAAACAAATATTCAGAACTTAGCATTAAAGTTATCATTACCATTACTGACCATCTCTGGCATGTGAGACACCAAATTATTTCTTCTTTGAAGAGTAAAATGGAAAACTTTTTCAAATAATATCGTTAGTGTTAACTTTAATGCAAAACAAAATGAATGTTCAAACAAGATTTGAATTTGAGCATTTCTTAAAATTAAAAACTTTTATTTTTGAAAAAAAGTTTAAAGTTCAAATTTGGGTAAAAGTTTTAAAATATTATTTACAACGTAAATTTATGAAAAAATTACAAAAAAAAGTGATACGCGTTCTTCAATTGAATCTGATTGAATCACTATATGCTTTGAGGTGTTTAGCCTGAATTATAGTTTACTTGAATAAGTTGCGAATTTGCGGTTATACGATATAGAAACTCGCACCGGTACGAATTTCCGGCATACCGTCACGAGAATGGCGAGATGAAACAGGTGGAATCTTTGAGAAGTAGAGTTGACATCAGAAAGTTTTTCTAACAGGTAAAAAGAAAGAATGAGGGCTATAGACCACCAACAACCCTTTGTACCGACTCGTCAGAAAAGCTGTTGGTAAACGACGAAGACATTCTTGTACGCTTTAAACAGGCTCGCGACTGCATCTTTATAGATGAGCTATGGTCTGCAATGATGCAACTGGGCATTCCTAACAGAGTCATTCTACTATGTCAGATGATCCTAGCAGAGACGAAAAGTACAGTTCGAGTAAGCAAGAAGTGTCGGAAGCTTTTAACACCAAACAAGGTTTCAGAGAGGCATTTTCCTGTTATCTGTTTAATATATGCTTGAAATTAATTGTTCGAAGAGCTAAAACATCAGAACATCCAGCAGCATAATAACTAAGTCTGTCCAACTCTTGACGTATGCAGATGACATTGACATCGTCATAAGAAAAGTAGAAGATCCGAAGACAAGCTACAACAACATCAATAGATACGTCAATGGGCCTCAGAGTGAATATCGAGAAGACCAAATATATAAAATCGAGTAGAAACCAAACACAGCATGGTGCTTATGCTTACATACTGATACTATGTATTTTTCATAGTAAATGATGGTTAGAAGCACTAAACTAAACATCGACAAATATAAAAACAAAGTTCAGTATACAGACCAGTAATTTCAAATATTAGTTCACTTAATAAGGTATATGTACATGATTTTGTTTTCACTATGTTGTTTTTTTTCCCGAATCAATTTGTTTCTATGTGAAAAAAATTAAATGAAATTCTTATTTCAGAAACTCAATTTGTAAGTTCAAAGTAATATTATTATACTTCCATTCGCTTCGCAACGTATTTTCATTTAACGCACTTACCTCTTGTGTATTAACTAAACATAATATCTATATATTCTTAAATTAAAACTCAAGAAAATAAAACAAAAATAAACCAAAAAACCGAACTAATTTTATTAAAATTTTGAACTCTTAGGATCTTTTACTAACACCTTCATTCCATCATGTGAAATTTTAACTTTAGTAAAAAGACTTTTCACATAACTTTCAGACCAAGGCAGAAAGTTAAACTTTCCCAGCTCTTCACAATTAACAAAAGGATTTGTGTCTTCATTTCGTTGATGCATTACGTACTTCTGAACCTTTTGTACTCCATCTGAGTTTTGGCATATGATTCCAGCTAAGCTAGTTTTCCAAATCTCTTTCAGTTGAGCTAAAATTTTATTTTCTTATTTTACTTTCGAAAATTTAAGAAAAGTTAGTTAAGACCTCTACTAAACCTCTGAGTTCCTCTAATTCTTTCATACCAATGGGAATCTCCAGCCTTCAACCTCAAGAACTGATCACTAACAAGGCAAGTCAATAGTGGCCCAAAAATAGCCCCTTCCAATGGAGGTTCACTCAATGCTCCGGTGTACAAGTCAATGTCCAAAGGAGATCTAAGAATAACATATTTAAACAATAATGAAGTATTTTATTGTAATATATAGGAAATAAGAAAAAAGGTACAGTATACACATACAGGCATTATTGTTTGTTATATCATGAGTATCGTCTTCCAGTTGCTGACGCCCTTCCATGTTAACTACTTTTCTAAGCAGTAAAGCCACCGGAGTCTTTGCCGACCTCGCCTTTGTCTCACATCAGAAAACGATTTTCTTCAGCAGTCTTCTTATATCAAGATTTGAGCTCGCTAGCTCGAGGCGGTCAATGATTTCAAGTAGTTGAGAAGCTAAGTCAATGCTGACAATGACATCATGACGGAAATCAGACGGAAAATTTTCAAAGAAAGAAAAACAGACAGACTGACAAACCTTCTATAAGTTACATAGTAAAACAAAATAAACTTACTCATAAACAGCTTTCATACTTTTGAATGAATCCAAGTCCACAGTCTTCTTCAACTGATCCCAAGTATCCGCAGGAGGAAGTTTGCAGTGCTTTCTGAAAATAGAGTATGATGGAAGACCGTGGTCTCTCCCTCTTTGAATATTCAAGGAAACCAAATCCAATCCACACAGAGGAGGAATATCTTCAGGTGTATTCCGCTCAAACAGTTTCTCCGTTAACTCCTTGTTAACTGATGGATTCACTTTCAACACGGGTGTATTTGCAGCGCCCAATAAAACCTGATCAATAGCTTCCGCCTCATACAACTCGAAAGGGTTGAAAAGCATCGTATGGAGCTCTATATACTCGGGAGTGGTGGTATTCCTATAAAACTCGACAAGTGGAGGAAGGAGGGTATGTGCGAAACGAAAGACCGAAGAAGCAAAGTAATTAGCTATGCTTGGATCAACATTTTCATTATAACTTTCTGAATCAAAGTTGAATGATGAAGAGATTCCTTTCGATTTGGCAAACTTATCTCCCAGGAGAATAGGAAGAAACTCGTTGTAAGTTATATGTTGCATTTGTGCAGCTAATATTCTCCGTGCTTCTTGGAAAAGTTTTTCATCCTTCCAGTTTGGGTTTTCGTTCTGTAAACCTCTTGCTAGAAAGTTGTGTTGTCTAGCAAGGATCAAATGCATAGAGGTGAGAAGAAGGTTCTCATTCGCCCGACTATCTCCTGCGTCAAAGCAGTATTTACCCTGTCGGTTCATGTCTTCTCTATTGCAACCATCTGCTGGATCTGAAGACACTGGGAGAAGTTCCCGGTTGTCTGTTGTCCTGAACATCCTTAGAGTGCCATTTTTCTTTTCTCTCAAGAGGCTTACTTTGTCGTATGTGCTTCCGTATACCACAGAGCCGTCTATAAAAGCTGTTGCTTGATTTAGTTGCTCTCTAGGACCGATGCGACCGGTTGGGGCTGGAGCAGACCTTACAAAGTTCATACACGTCAAATTGTAAAAGTCGAAATAAGGATCTCCGGGTATAAGTTGGACGGGATAACATTCTGGATGGACACCTTCCGGTTCCGTACAGCAATTTATAGATTCCCCTTCCTGACCGGAACTCAAGGCTGTTGCTGTGATGTCGTGATCGAGAAATTGTCCGAAAACCGCCAGCATCACAGTAAAGTTAGCGTCGGTTGAGTAAATCGGTCTGTGGATATTCAAAGACACTTGTCTTGCATAGGGTAGGAGTTTACCTTTTGAAGACAACCTTGGTGAGGACATCCCATCGCCATAGTCGGGAGCAACAGCTCTTCTGAACGGGATGTAAGCACTACCTTTTAAAGGACTCTTTCGGTTATTACAGAAGCCGTCATCCGTTCTATAGATTGAAGAAGGAGGCGGGCAGACTCTTTCATCTGGTTCGTTTAAAAATGAAATTAACTGACCTTTTCCAATGTTATTTCTACCAATAGGCTTCTTGTAGTTAAGAGCTTTAGCGATGTGAATTGTTGCGTGATACTCGGCATACCCTCTCCGGGATAGCTTCCTTCCTTCTCTAGTTGTACTTATAGCTTTGTAGTGTCTGAATGATGGAGAATTAATTGGAAGGGTTTCAAGGTTTTCCTCAAAAAGCTCTTTGTCTCCAAGGGCTCTAGTACCAAAGGCCTTAGCATCCTCTATCACTGGAAGGGGAGGATCTTCTATTTGCCAAGGCACTTCCATTTCATCAGTCAACGGTTGCTTTAGAGCCAAAATGTAGGCAACTAATTGACTCATATTAAGGGGGTCAGGAAGTAGGACAGGTAAATCCGTAGTGTCATTTACATCTTGGTTATCATCCAGACCAGAATAAGTAATCGCTACTACCAACGCAATGGCTATTATACCTCTGGAAAAAAAGTAAGCAAAAATTTAAAGAGTTAGGCTACACGATATGTACAATTGGGTTTTTAAAATATTTCTTTCTGCACAAGAAAAGTCTTTAGATTGACTTTGAAACAGAATTTATTCAGGAAGAAATATATACCCGAATTTAATTTTCGCATCATTGATCTAGAAATAAATTTATATTTTTTTCCGAATTACGAACTGCAGAACTCTCCAGGGCTTATACTTCTAAACCAAATATTTATTTGAATTCTTCAAGTGTGTTCAACTTACATCATAACAGTGCACATGCAACATTGAAACTGCTTCATTTGTTGTCGTCGAGAGTAAGGAGTTACTCCAGGAAAAACATAGGAAGGACCGGGAGTTGCTGGTGTTTGTGTGGTTGGCTGAAGGGGTGTTGTTTCCGTTGACTGTTTCTGTAAAATGGATTTCTTGTATTATATTGTATATACTCATTTCAGTTGCTGCATTGGATTATTAAGTGTATTATTGCATTCAAAGCTTCTTGTAAGACTTCTGACAGTCTCAAAACTTAGCTTTCCTTCTAATTTTGATGACACTCTCATCAAACTAAGAAGGTAAGTTAGGTGTCAGTTCAGAAAGTAATATAATTATGGCAACTGGAGGGCCTTCAAGTCTGTTAAACTACTATAATAAGGCTATAAAGGAGGCTACAGCCTCAAATTCTTATTGCATAAAATTCAGTGAAAATATTGAGTCTACAAAAGATGCGGCGAGACTTCGGAAAATTATATCCAAAACTTACTCTCCACCTTTGCATCTACAATTAGCCGACGGTAGATGGGTCCAATCAAGTGAAGAAACCAATATATTATATTTTGCATTCACCCACTTCTTACAATTATTTGTAAGAGATGAAACATCAATATAGAGCAATAGAGCTATCTCCTTATATATATGGCTGTTAATAAAGACATCGAAATTCTGCGGAACACGGAGTTCAGGTGCTAGCCTATGTGGATGATGTGTTCAATATCTACACTGAATTTGTC
>JXPG01005678.1:0-10914 GCA_001015175.1 Megaselia abdita | reverse complement strand
CGACCTTGTCGTCGGGAACCTTTGGGTCTAGCAGGAACCACTTAAAGAAAATTATTTTTCTCACCACAGGTCACTGGGACATTGGCAGGCACGCACGTATAGAATATATATTGGATCTAATTTAACTTGTCTTGGGTGCGGATTAAGTGCTCAGGACACTGACCTTGAGCATGTTTGGTGTCCCTGTCCTGCACTGGTAAGGCTTAGACAGAAACACATTGGCAATCACTCGTTCGCTGGTCTGGGCAATATTAAAACTGTCAGTCTAAACAGTAAATTAGCTTTTGTTAATGATATTAAGTGGTTTAACGTAGAAACGCCACAGTAGGATAATACTGTATCTTTCTTAGGGTTTTTTCATTTTTATTTCAGACAATGCTTCATTCAAATGTTCAGAAAAAAGACTAGCGTCAATTTCTATAATTACCAAAATAAGGTACAAAATCAACTGATTATCATTGAAATAGAGTCCCAATAAGATCAGAAGAAAGATAAAGCTGTTGAAAAATGAGTCAATTGCATTGAAATTAATGCATTGCAATTGACTCTGAATGGGGGTGGCGCGTATTGTGTGGACTCTGCTATTTTTACCTAACCTAAACCTAACGACGACTATTCAGATCATTCAATCAGCTTTTGCCGTGTACTATATGAGTAAAATAAACCTAGTTAAATAATGCACCATTGGAGTTTCATTTAATCTTTCCCTCTCCAGCCTAGCCATCAGCAGTAGCACAACGAGAAGACTAGAAAGCCGTCCAAAATCACGCCCTGAGGACATAGGAAAGAACCCCAATATAACATATAAATATTCAAAGTACATATCAAATATGTGTATAGAGTACACTTTGGTTAGATCATGTAGACTACATATTGGAGTGTGTAAAACTTAAAATTTTGACAACAATTCAAACCCTTTTCTTAATCAAATATCTTTGTCTTAAAGTACTTGTTTGTTTGTGGCGTTTATGACATGTAATTTATAGCAGAAATGTGTGAAAAAACTATACCATCTATCTACACTTGTGCGTTTATTTATTTTTTAGCGCTGATATCCCACAAAGTGAAACGTTAATCATACAATCGAATTTTATGTGGAAATTCATGAGTTCTTAGTAAAATTTCGTTGAACTATAATTTCTATTAGAATGATATATAGTAAATACAATAAACTTTACGAGCATAAAGATAATGATCGATAATATGTCAAGAATGAAGCAGAAAATATTTCCTAACCTGCTCAGTCTATCAGTAAAGACCGTATAGTGAACACTTGTATCGGAGAATGCGTTTCCCAATCTATTTATTAACCGTAGCGTTGTTGTTGGTTGTGAGTATTTTTGCCGAGAATTCATTCATTTCCCAATTCAGCCAACTTTCGCTTTAAGGTGCTATAACTGTTTAAATGAGCAATGCAATTTAAAACTTGAGGAGATGGGACAATCAATTTGTAGTAGTCGTGCTGTTGAAGAGTCTCATGGAGCTATTGTTTCAGGATACATGCAGGATTATAAGGAGATTAAACCATATTTATACTATGAATGTGTGAAAATCGAAACGAAATTAAGTGGGATTTTTTTAAAATATTTGTGTTGTATTATTTGGTTATATATATATCTCAATAATTCCAGGTGAAATAGACTCCGTCACTGATTTCAAGTACCGAGGATGTTTGGAATATGGAAGTACTTTGTCTTCGATTAAGCCGAATCCAGAATTTTACTCTAAAGAGGATAGGAAGACTTTTGAATCTTGTAGTGATAAGGACCTGTGTAACAACAACAGTTCCACAAGAATGAGTGTTAGCTTTTTGTTTATAGTTTCATTGATTTTCGTTATCAAGTTTTAAATAAAGTAAGGCACGTGTTTTTTTATCTTATCTATTTGTTTCAAAGTGTTAATTTTTACGGGAATCACAGCTATAAACAATATTATCGATGAGCAACATCTTTTACGATAACTATTTAGCTATGGTGGTCTAATCTATTAAAAAAAAAAAAAAAAGCTCACTTGTGAATTTCTTGTCTTTGAGTAAAGATGTTTAAGTTATTAATCCTGGCTATTTCCATTTTCACTTTAAAATCAGCATTAAGTGCTCAGATTTGTAATCTTTGTTTAAACGACAATTGCTACAGTCCAGATGGAATTCATTACTATTTGAACGCAAGTACTTGCAATATGCCACTTGTTCTTGAAGCTCATAGTGAAATAAATAACGCCTATCGACAAGAATACCTGGCTCCAGAGGTGGTCACCGACTACGAATGTGTGGATATCGTAACTACCTTTGGTAAGATTTTTCTTTTTTAAGCATGGCCGATACTAAACAAAATTGTTTTAAAAAATAACTAACTAAAACTTTGAATCATAAATTATCAACATTTGTAAAGGTTCTAGTAGTGATTATACTATTTGTTTCACTCTTATACAAGGTACCTGATAATGATTATGATTCATAGTGGATTTGGTCATATGATTAGTCATTCATCCATTTTGGAACATTATAACTTTTTAATGATAACAAAGTAATTCTTAAATTCCGAGAACTTAAAGTTTTTTTTATAAGCGTAATATAACTCCCATAAAAAACTGAGTTTTACAAAAAAAAAAAAACTTACCTCTGACTAAAAAACAACAAATAAATAAACAATTACTTTGATATATACAAGTTTTGATGATAAATTATGTATCTTGAAGTCAATAATTATTATGCTTAGTTTTACTTTTGATGATCGTCAGATCCTAACTGTGGGGAATCCAAACCTATCGACTACCGCTCTCCACATCTCTCGTTTTGTGGTGGTACTTTTCCAGTTGTTGATAACCTTGGATGAAAGATCTTCTTCTATACATCCAAGTCATCGAAGCCTTGTCTTCTTGTACCATCCGGTTTCGCTTGCATGATCTTTTTTGGCGAAGAACTCTTGATGTTGTGAATGGTTAATATGCTTTTCCTGATATACGAACTTAACTTTTCGTGTCTGGTAGGGTCATCTGACGTAGTTTAATGAGACTCTTCGGGATGCCCAGTCGTAGGCTTGTTTAAAATCTATGAACAGGTGGTGGTTGTCAATCTGGAACTCTCTTGTCTTTTCGAGAATTTGACGTAAGGTGAATATGTGGTCGGTGGAAGACTTTCCTATTTTAAAACCGCTTTCCTATTTTAAAACCGCACTGGTAATCTCCTATGATGTCGTTGAAATACGATTTTAGTCGCTCACACAGAATAAAAGAAATGATTTCATACGCCACGTTGAGTACACTAATACCTCTGTAATTCTTGCACTCCTTTTTATCACCCTTTTTGTATATCAGCGTTATTAAACTGAGGTTCCATTCACTTGGAAGTTGCAGAGTTGACCATATTACCTGAAAAAGATGATGCTTCACAAAAGTCTCTCCAGCGCTTTTAATTAGCTCCGCCTGAAACTCTGGAACGGGTAAATATTTTTAACTTCATAAAACTGAAATTGGCACATAATTAAATGACTTTTGTCATAGACGAAAAAAATTATTAAACTAACAGAAGTGCACATAACAACATAGCTGTCTGTTTGATGGTTTGATGGTACGGTTTGATCGTCGAATAGAAGAGTGAGTTTTCAAATGAGGTATCCTGTTGAACCCCTTCTGAATCAGCTAGCACCTCTTCAATTACATTCCACTCAACTTAATCATCATGTTGACTTCCATCTGACACAACAAGTTCCCTTCATTAAAAATAGAGTCGTCATAGCATTCAAAGAATTCATCATCTTCTCCACGTATATTAACTACTGTCTAGGAAACGATATATCCCTTGGTGTTATCACAATATCCAACGAAGATGACTTTATTGCATTTAGCATATAATTTTCATCTCATTTCTTTGGGAATGTGTATGAAAGCTTAACATCCGAAAACTTTGAAATCACTCAAATTAGGCTTCCCGCTACATTATAACTCATACGGAATTCTGTTGTTGATGCTTTTCTTAGACATACTATTCTGCGTAAAATGTATTCTCCACCGTTGTCTGTGCGAAACTTGTTAAGTAGATTTTCAGCACTTACAATAAACTCACATTGATTTTCGATGCGACTTCAAAGATTAGACTGTAATCATCGATTAACATCAATACATATTTCTTTCCTGATAGAGTTTCAATTAGACCCATCAAATCAGAGTGAAGTAATTCCAAAAACTGAAGATGTGATACTAAGAAACTTCTTAAGGAATATCTTTCAGCACGAACTTTTCTTTTTGACACGAACTCTGTATTTCATACAAGCCCTTTCTCTTCATATAATTATCTTCATTTAATTTGTCCACTGACCATATGTTACTTTTCAGTTCTGGAACAAAAGAAACTCCCTTCAAATTAAATTGATGTTGTTCATTTGATTCCGATTTGCAACGTGATGTTAGATTTGTCCTTCGAAGCTGTTTTCTTGTCCTGATGTTCGTTCTTTTCTTTCCTACGCCAGTTAACTTTGATGTTTTAGACTTTGCTGCTGTTTTCCTTGTCATCCATGGTCTCTGTTTACCATTGTGACAGTTAATTCTTCTATTAGCCTCGCTTCCAATGCTCTGACCAATGTCTCGGAACTATTTGGAAGACTGTTGAAAATCATAACGGCCTTGAGATGTTCCTTCAGATCTTCCCCAATGGACCTTAGCTCATTAATAACGTACTAATATTTCTCCTAAATTCTCTTCCATAGTATGGTGTAACTTTTCATTTGCATACGGCACAATCTCTTGAATAGACATATAATGTTGAATATTGATGATTTCTCGTACGTCTTTTGGAGTGTCTGCCAATATTCTCTAGCATACTTCAAGTTCTTGATTGTAATAAGCAGAGAGTTTTCAATATAAGTCTGATGGTACCCTTCGTTTTGCTATTTTATTCAAACCTATTATTAAAGGTTTCCCAGGTATTATTTTTAGGATTATATTAGTAAAAATAAAAATGAATGACTTGTGGCCAAAACAAATAAACCAACATAAATAAAATTTCATTTTAAAAACCCAGTTAATTTTTTGTTTTTTATAATATATTTTTTGTTTATCCAAAATAAAAAATTATATATTTTTTGTTTTACAAAAAAATCCCTAAAAATAATACAATTACAAAAAACTAATAAACAAAATTTAACACAAACAATAAAGAGTTTTATTTTATATTCTTCATCTGCGGACTTTCCTTATACCTAAAAACTTAAGATTGCTTATAATTTTTGAAATACATTTTAAATTAAAGTAAAAATTATAATTAATTAAAATTAAATGTATTTCCACAGTTTTAACCGAGGGTACCAAGGAAGAATTTTCATTCAAAGGATGTGTTGAAAAAGGCTTCCAAAATGAAACTGTCAGGCCAAATCCAGCTTTCATCAGAGAAGAACAAAGAGAAATGTTTGAAGTCTGTAATGAAAACCAGTGCAATATGAAACCCATAATTATAACAGACCGCCCACCTATTCCACCATTAACCTGTTATTTCTGTCAAGGAGAGAACGAATGCAAGGAGAATTTAAAAAAGGCCGTATGTGACAACGTATTACCTACTTATGATGCCCTTTCGAATTTCTATCAAAAACCATATCGATCAACAGGGAAGAAAGAATATGAGTGTTTCACTATCGATTCAAGCCTGACTGACTCTGTAGGTTCAGCTAAAAATTTGGTTTATAAAGGATGCGTTGAAAAGGGATTCGATGCTTGTAAGCTAGACTTTAGTAATGATCACTTTACTAAAGAAACAAAAAAACATTGCAAAGTATGTCCCGAAGATTTATGTAACAATGGATCTAACGCGATTGTCACCAGCTTTTGGATGATTGGATTGAGTTTATTGCTTGCTGTTAATCTTAAAAGTTTTTAATTTTTAATAAACAGTTTTAGCTTTCTGTTTTTACGAAAAAATGTTATAAAATTGGTGTTTCATTTTTGGCATGTTTTCTAATGTTATTGAAGTTTTACAAAAAAAGATTCAATGTTATAATTATAAGAAAAACTCATCTAATTTCCAAGGAATGAAAAGGAATAGGAACATCACCAGTAGTAGTGAAAGCTATTTTCCATTCTTTGTTTTCACAGATAGGTAAATAAATCATACACAGTACTGGTTCTTATCTGATTCTGATATGTCTACGATTATATGGGGCCGAATCGTGGACATTGGCATTATTATTCTCGACGTTTACTCTTAAACCCATTTTCCGGCTAAATTATAGATTTCTGTACATTTCGGGCCACTATATCGATATTATTCGCATATCCAGGAAATTGAATCGATTTCGTGATGATATTACTTGATGTTGGAGTACCGGCTCTTCGTACTATGACTTCCAGACAGATGTTAAACAAGTCAAAGATAAAGCATCACCTTGCCGAACACTTTTTTGGTGTCCGATATTATCTGACACAATAAGATGAGCTTAATGGTGATGACCAACTAGTCCATTGCTACACATAATTCGTCTTTAACAATACTGTCGTATTCTTTTCCGGGTCTAAGGCCACATTGATATTCTGCAATGATCTTTTACAGGAAAAGTGTCAGGCGCTCACATAAGATCACATCTTATTTGTAACATTGAGAAAGTTAATACCTCCATAGTTTTTACAGTCCAACTCTTTTTGTATATAGGTGTTATACTGAGACTCCACATCATACATCTACACGAGGTTGTACACAATCGAAAGTTCGATGGAATACAACCAACGATGGAACTAGTCAACTGGATCATGATGACTCTGGGGTCCTCTTGTATAGGAACCAACTGTCGATCAGTTTGCAGGGGCACTCATCAGGGAGGTGTCATATCCCCTCCTCTTCTGACAGTCCCGGGGCTCTTAAATCCATACAATCAGCACATACATCTACATATATAGTAAAAGAATGCAAGGACAATCATCAACCAAACAATCATGAAAGAGCTGCCTTGGAAAAGGAAGTTCTACATCAGAAAAAAATATACAGATAAATACCCGATCAACTATAAATAGGCGTTTAGATCCAAAAGAAGAGAGGTTGTATAATTGGCAAGACTAAAGAAAATATGCTTCGAGAAACAGCAGTTCGAAGAGCTGGAATTTATTAGGGATAGGTTTGTAAGCTCAATCAAAACGTTAACAGACAACGAAAGAACTACACTCTGAAGACAACATGTACTTACACGATCGGGGACTAAGTCAAACATGAAGTCCTCAAGGGATGGGAAGAGTTTTTCTTAGAGCTGATGAACGATGTAAAAAGCAGATCCCCACACAATAAGAAGAGCAACCATCACATGATTTCCAAAACAACGATGATGTCGCTCCACCCACAAGATCAGCTTTAGACTCAGCTATCCAGAGGATAAAGAACAACACGAGCGAAAGAATAGACAGCAGGGCCTTCTTTCAACGACGCTTTCCAGAAGCGACAGGGAAGAAGAGTGTAACATTAGATTCATCTGCCCGGTTTTTAGGAAAGGTCACAAGAGTGATTTCAAGAAGTATCGAGACGTTAGCCTGCTCAACGTTATCTATAAGATCCTAGCTTTCATTATAGCTAAACACCTGAAACCAAACGTCATACATGTAGGTCGATACACATCACTCATTTTGGCATCCCAAGCAAACCAAATGATACTGTGGAGCACATGGAGTTGTGTCAAAGTCGCTGGAGAAAACAAGCAAGTTCCAAACTGTGAGGAGTTCTCGTCAAGGATCCTCATCCTGCTAGATATGATTATATGGTCGCATCTAACATATAAACCTCCAACAAATCTAGTCAAATTCTTGGATATGCCGGTGACTTTGACGTAAAAGGGAGAAAAACATCAGATGTCAAAGACATATTCCTTGCAATTGAGACGGAAGCGAATTCAGTGGGTCTACGAGTCAATGGAGGAAAAACCAAATATATGATCTCAAGTCGTAAAGAAAGAATTCATAACGAAGTGGGAGCGACTGTCAACATTGGTAGTTACCTGGAAGTTGTGAAAAACTTAATTATTTTCTGTTCTGAGGTAACATCCGACAAAAACATCAGTGTGGAAGTAAAGCAACATCGGAACCTAACATCGGAAAACGGAGGAGTTCTCTCTGTATTTGAAAGAAAAGTGCTACAAATGATCTTCCTCAATGGAGGACATGGTACAACCACGAGTTATACCAGCTATATAACCACATTCTTAGGTGGGCAGCACATGTAGCAATGATGACCGACTATGACTATGGGAGAGAGTTACTCCTACCAATCTGAAGATCTGGGAAACTTAGAGACCGGAGTAAGCTCAATAAACCTGATCACTTCAATAATTATCTGATGGAAGCTGAATCATTCTTGAGTAATTTCGATTTTTCAATATATTAATACCTATGTTTTTTTGTGATTTTGATAAATTTCTTTTTGATGGTAATATTCTTCAGTGTAAAACAAAAACACTTTCTAATAACATTTTAATTAATTAATTTACATATACTAAAATACAGTAAAAATCGATAAGAACCACGATTAGCTTTATGGTATCTCTCTATATATTATGATTTTATATCTTATCTAATCTTTTACTACCTCTCAAACTTAGTTTCACAAACTTGCCATATTATACACTCAGTCGATTAGGAATACTCAATAAAATATAACATGTTTTTGACATACGGAGTTTGTTTTCTTCTCTTGATAGCGGGTAAGTGATTCACTTAATATTCTTGTGTATGGTTTCATTTTGGTCATATCATTCTAGCGACCAATGCCTTACAATGCAACTATTGCACGGATGACAATTGCTCAAAAACCACAGCTTACATATGTGACAAGAACGCTGTCATCAATACCTACTCCGTTTTCTATAGCGCTTACATGGTCGACTATAAGGAGCCCGTTGTCAACAGTAAAACCAAATATGAATGCTTATCTTTAATCACAACCTTTGGTAGGTTTTTGGAAACTTTTTTGTCGATTTCGAAGAATTTCAATGATTCATTTCCTTTCAGTTGATGGAGACTTCAAGGACTTTGACTTTAAGTACAAAGGATGTATTATCAAAGGATTTGAGGGTTGCTCACATCCTCTCAACCGAATGTATCACAGAAAGGAAAACAGGAAGCACTGTAAAATTTGCAGCAAGGATTACTGCAACAAAAATAGTTCTTCTCTTTTGAAAAGTAGTTTGGGATTAATAGCTTTTGTTGTTGTAATTTCAAAAGTGTTCAGCTTTTAAATAATTTATTATTGAATATATTTTTTGTTATATATATTTTTGTTATTTCTAATAAAAAAAATTAAATTAAAGGGATGGGTTCATCTCATGAAAATTATTAAAAATTCGAACAACTCCCAAAACAATCACCTGCAATATTTGAAAAAAGTTTGAACTGAAATTTGTATTATCATAAAAAGAAAACAAAAGAAATATGAAACGATGAACGAGTACTTTGAGTGAAACTCCAACAACATTCTAAATCTAAAGCATGTACTCAAAGATGCTATTCAGTTTCTGTGGTCGTTAATACTTTTTTTTTTAGTACTTTGTTTTTAGAACCTCCAGGAAGCTCCGCCAGACATTTTAAATACTTATCCAGATACTGATTTTCACTGATCTGGATCATTTGCATAATATGAATCAGAATATCCTTGCAACATAGTCAGTTTTTGAGTATAGTATGTCAATTCCTTTTAGATATCTTAAAGCCCTTTTTGCTGCAAGGCAATGTCTATTTCCTGGATTGTTATTGCACTGACTCAAATACATACATAAGACGACGATAAACTTAAGTAGATTCCGCTGAATGGATTAATCTCGACCATCTAGCTCTGGATCTAGCTGTTCTTCTCCATGAGGGTATACGTAGTTGTTCTGCGTCACGTTGGACCAGGTCTACCCGTCTTGTTCTTTGTCTTCTCCCGGCTTCTTCTCGAATACTTGCTTACCTGGTAGGTCGTCATGGAATGACTATTACGGTCAGAATTAGAACTCAAATAGCTAACATTGAAACTTATATCTGGCCTCAACACATTTGCAAGAAATAGGAAACATTTTATAAGATTTTTTGTGATGATTCTGAAATTAACACTAATTGCAGACGCTATATAGGACAAAACCAAGAAATATGTAGATCAGAACACTGTCTTGAAGAAGAAGATCTGATGTTTCATTCCCGTCTATTAAACTATGACTGAGTTCTCTCAGATGGAGAAATGGCTAGGAAGTCTAAAGGAGGGATCCATCTGAAAAATGAAAATCTGATCCACATCCTTTTACTGTTTTAGATCCATCCGCAAAGACAACCAAATTGAAACTATCAATTGACGCTGAGTCTTCTTATTTTGATATTAATTAATATATGTGATTCGAGGTTTTATTTCCAATTCAGTTTAGAATCAAGAAGCAGTACCAAATACTTAGCTGGCTATGAAAGTTGAGGACGGGAGGTTGAAAGAATATAGAAAGCGAGAATTGGAAAATAAAAACAGATTTAGATTTTATTTCAGACTAGCTGGCGCGGCCCACCTTTGGTGGGCCTTACTAATTTCAATATACCGTTTTTGCACGCAAAAGATTCGTTATATAAATAAAATCCATGTGTCCGGTATTTGGTCAAAATCCTAATTAATTGTGTTCGATATTTCTAATTAAAATTTATTCATTAAAATCTCTTCATAACTTATTCACCGCAATTTAATAACAGCAGCAATTCTACTTTATATATTTTTAATTTAAGTCGATCATGAACAACATTTTAAGGTTTGATTAAACCTTCACGAAAATTGTATTTTTGATATTNTATGATAATTTTCAAATATTGGATTTTTTACGGAAATGTCTTAATTCACTTAATAAAACACTTTGTAGTAGAAAAATTTTATTAAAATGCAAATTTCACGAAAATTTGCACCGACGATTAATTATATACATGACATAAACATCCCGAAAT
>JXPG01005649.1:5274-37590 GCA_001015175.1 Megaselia abdita | reverse complement strand
TCTTTTAATTTATCAAATTAAGAAGTTTTCAGCTTTTTAAAGAAACATTTCTTCTAGAAAGCTTTCAAATTGATTAAATGAGAAAGTTTTCATTAAACAAAAAAAAAAAAAATACACAATATAATATAAAAACTTTTTTTAAATTATCTTTAACTCAAATTTATATTTTTTTTCAAAAATATAAAACAAATTATTAAAATTTAAAAGAAAATAAAAAACTGTACACAATAATTTCAATTAAAAAAAATCATTTTTAGAAATTACTAATAATGACAAAGTTTTAAAAACCTCCTATTTTGTAATCGATTTGTTGACTTTTAAAATTGACCAAATTTAAGAACACTTAATATAATATTAAATGAAAAAAGTTAAAATTTAATATTTCGTAATTTTATAATTTCTTACTGAAGTTATATTAAAAATCCTTGACATTTTGAAAGAGTTTAGAAATTTTAGATTTGACAAATTCAATGAAATTGGAAAAAAAATGTTTTCTAAAACTAAAAATGGAATTTTAAACCAATCTTAAATAAACTATTCAAATGTTCAAAGCTCTTCTTATTTATATCCAATTTTTAACAATATATTTCAAACGATATATTTTTATAACTAAAATTAAATTTCTAAAACAAAACTAAAACATCAAAATAAAAATTTTAAAAAATAATCTTGAACAAAACAATGTAAATTTTCATTTGATTTTTTAAATAATGATTTATTGGATAGTCAGACAATTCGTTTTAATTTTCAGCGATGTTTCGAAATTTATTTAATTTCTTTTTCAAGCCTAAATTAGTCAAATATATTTTTAGAGGGAAAAACGGTGTAAAAAATATCTAACAAATAAACTGGACATTCCATTTGACGAACCAAAACAAAACTCATGTGATATTTGAAAATTTACATTGCTCAAGATTTGTTTTAATTAATAGTAATTTAAATGTAATAATAAAATATTAGAAAAACCTTGAAAATTAATTCGATTGAAGACAGGCACCGCAAGCTCAAAACTTATGTGAATTTGTGATAGAAAAAAATTCTAAGAATATTGGCTTCTACCGTTCTATTTATTTATGATGTATTTTATATTTTTTATTTTATTAGTATTTTAAATATGTTTGTAAAGTTTTGAAACAAAAATTTAATTTGCATTTATTTTTAAATATGTTCAAATAAAAACATTTAAAAATAAATACAAATTAACAAAAAAAAATCCAAATGCATGGTTTTCTTATATATTTACTTATTAGTTTTTATTATGAATATTAGTTTTGTTCTCAAAATTGTTTAATATTTTTTGAGTTAAATTCTTTTGTTTTAANTTTTTTTTTTTTTTTTTTTTTTTTTTTTTTTTTTTTTAGTTTTAAGGAAATAATTTTAATTTTTGCCACTGCTGTTTTATTTTGTAATTATCATTTAATATTTGTTAATTTATTTCTTTTTGTTTTTCTTGATGATATTTATTGTTTTGATTAAAGCATTTTAATTTTTGGCTTAGTACAAGAGTATTTGTTGTTTTTCTGAAATTGAAAGATTTTATATGGAATTTTTAAAAGGTCGCAAAAGGTACACTTCGTATATTTCAGATTTCGAGCTTTTTCAAAATCGGTTTCACACATCATTCTTGACTTCTCTTGCAACTATACCCATATTGTAAAAGACATTTTGAAAGGAACCGTTTCTGGACAAAAACACTTGTTCTTTTCAGTTAATTTATTTTGTTTACCTTTAAATAAATAAAAAAAAAACGAATATCCACGAATTTCCTTCAGAAAACAGCAATTTTAAGTCCAACCACATCCAACATAATCCAAACCCTCAACCACAAATATTACAAACAAAAAAAAAACATTTTAAGCAAAAAAGGATCAAACTAAAGAACATGCTAGTAAAAGTGTCAATCAATAAAAATCAATGCTTGTTGGTAACAATTTTGTGGAAACAACATAGTATTGGAAATAGAAATGAAGGAAGAAGAAGCGAAAATCTCAGTAAAATTTTCACCTGTGGTTCCATGTCCTACATGATAGTTACTTGTATTGTTATAATTATTGGTAACACGATTGTGATTCTCATAATCGTTAGTTTGTGTATGAATAGTTTTCTTACTTGCTTGCATTGCTAGTTTAACTTGGATTAAGTTTTGTGTTCGACTACTGCTGCCACCGAAGGAGAACGCTTTGGCCACTGGTTTACCGCCGCTAGAAGACGATGCCGCCGATGTCCTCCGGAACTCCAGAGGATCATTCAATCTAGCCAGAGTTTGAATTTTCTTCCTCAGATCAACGTCCATTCTTTGCCAGGACATTCCTCGCATCGCTCGACTACACTGTCGGATGAGACACTGCTCAACAGCGGATAATATTGCACTTACTAGCCGGATGAAGTCTTCATGCCAATCCTGTTGGGCTTTATCGATGTCTTCGAACTTCAAATGCAAATGTTTCATTTCTCCATTGGCCACGCAGTTCAAGAGCTCCTCCGGGTTCGAGGGGAACGTTATGACTTTAGCGGCCAAAACCGCATTCAATCTGGTGATTCTTTGGTAGCTTCTACAGGCTTGATCCGGGCACAGAGTCGCCGCTGTGTGTAAGATTATATTCTCTAAATGCATTATATACTTGCTTTTGTCATGACCAAGACTGAGGAAGTAATCACTGGCTATCACATTCGCGAAATGCTCGGAAATATAGTTGTACGCTGCCTCTAAGATGTCTCGTGTTAGGTTTTCAACAACTACCGCCCAGCGATAAGTTGCAAGTTGGCTCAACAAACTATCGCAATCAAGGATGGTCTCCAAAACGGATTCTGATGTCTAAAAAAAATTATTTTTATTAGTTTTATTTTTTTTTTTTTATTTAAGATATCGTTGGAAAAGAAGGGATTTTGATAGAAATATTGAACAATTAGAATACAATTTTAAGAAAATTATGACAGTTTTCAAGATTTGAGGTTTTGAAATTAGGTAGTGGTTATTGTGTTTAACCTTATCTGATTCGTTACATTACATTATTCTAATTTTTAAAAGTAACAGTTTTGCAAAATTTGATGAGTTAAGTTATAACGAATATATTTTTTTTAACATTTATAGTGTTTTTGAGATTAAATGTTAAATCAAAATTATCTATGAATTTAAGAAGAATTTTTAAACAAACATTTAGGTATTATTTACAAAAATGCCAATCAGATTTTTTATTTGTACAAAAAAATATTGACTTTTGTGTTAATTAATTTCTTGTTAAATTTAATTAATAAATATTAAAAAAAAAAAAAACATTTAAAGACCATCTAAAAAATATTTTCGAAAATATAGATTTTCATATTTGTTCTTAATTTTGAATCATATTAACATTTATCAAAATGTTAAAAATTCTAAAATTCTTATTTTTAAAAAATATAAAAATATTTAAAATATTTAAAGATAAATCAAGATTTTTGGAGAAAATATAGATGTTTGTCTTCTGTTTTTAATAAATATCAAATTTTAAAAATTAAACAACAAATATTTTTTTAACATTTTAAAAAGTTGGTGTTTCTAAAATTAAATATGGATAATAAAGTCATTTATTTTAAAAAAAATATAAAATTTTACAATAATTTATAATAAAAAAACACATTCATTTATTCTCAAAAGTTAAATAAAAATATTAAATTGAAAAATAAATAAAGATTTTCAAAAATAAAATTGTTTTGATTTTAAATTAGATTTATATTAATATTAATACTAATACTAATAACAAATAATGGATATAAAAAAGAAAAACATTTTAAAATTAAAGAAAACTCTTCATTTATTTTTTTAAGTTTAGAAAATTTTTAAAAAAATATTGAATCTAAAAAGTACTTAAAAATAAATATTGATTCTAACAAACATTTAGGTATTTATTATTTACAAAAATGCCAATCAGATTTTTTATTAGTAAAAAAAATATATAGTTTTTTGTGTTTTTAATTTTATGTTAAATTTAATTAATGAAAATTTAAAAACAACAATAATTTAAATTATCTAAAAAATATTTTTGAAAATATAGAGTTTCAAATTTGTTGTTGGTATTGTTCTTAATTTTAAATCATATATTTATCAAAATGTAAAAAAAATATAAAAATTTTATTTTTCAAAAATATTTAAAATAATTAAAGATAAATCAGGATTTTTATAGAAAATATAGATGTTTGTCTTTTGTTTTTAATAAATATCAAATTGTAAAAATTAAACAATTTTTATTTATTTAAAAATAAATATAGATTTTGGTTTAAATTGGATTTATATTAATATTAATCCTAATAAAAATTATAAAATTCTTATTTTTTTCAAAATATGAAAATAAATAGTTAAAAAAATTAAATAAAAATAAAGAGTTCTGAAAAAATATTAATTTTATTCTTTCTTTTTAATAAATATCAAATTAAAAAAATTAATTATTTTTGTAACATTTTTAAAATGTTTGTTTCTAAAATTAAACATTGATAATAAAGTTATTAATTTTCAAAAATTTTAAATTTCATAATAAATAATGAATATAAAAAAGAAAACATTTTAAAATTAAAGAAAACTCTTCATTTATGTTTTTAAGTTTAGAAAAAAAATGTTGAGTCTAAAAAGTATTTAAAAATAAATATTGATTTTCATACATTTAATATTTACTCGAATCAAAATGTTTAAAAATATGAAATTCTTATATTTAAAAAATATAAAAATAGATATTTTTGTTTTTAATCAAATTATAAAAATAATTTTGAAAAAAAGTATGGATTTCTGTCTTTCGTTTTTAATAAATGTGACAAAATGTATTGAAGGCATATTCGTCTAAGAAAAAATAACTTATATTTTCAAAAAGAAAACATTACAGATTTGTTTTTTTCTATTTTTAAGGATATTCAGTTTTTTTTTATTATTTTCTTAAAATTTTAAAATGTTTAATTTTTGACAATTATAAGATAAGACTAAACATTATTTTTATTTTTGTATTTAAAATTTGTTTTAGATATTAATGAACTTTTGATTCATGAAGCTTTAGAATTTTCATTTTCAAATAATCATTTAGCGCAAACAAGGAAACATAATTGCAATTTAATTACTTGTTTATATTTGATTTGGAAAACAAACAAAATTTTGGAAATAAAGTTTTTTATATTTTATTTTTCGGAAACTTATTAAAGAATTTTTTGTTATACTTAATGTTTATATTTTCTTAATATTTTGGTAATTTTTTTTTTTAATTTTTAAATTTTTTATTTTAAAATTATATTGAAGTTTATATATTTTTCGAAAATGTATTATTTTATTACAAAATTACAAAATGTTATTTAAAAAAAAAATATTTTTATTAAAAACAAAACACAAAAGTCACATATATTTTAAAACATTTTGATTGTGATAATAAATATTAATATAAATCAAATTTTAAACTGGTTTTTAATTTTTGAAACCTATGTTCATTTTTGAACGTTTTTTAAATTAAAAAAAAAAAGAAACAAACTATTTATAACATAAAATTCCATTGTTTTTTTTTGTTTTCTTTTTTAAAATTTTAAAATAAACAATAAAAACAAGTACTTAAAAAAATGTAGGAAAACTTTTAAAAAAATATAAATATGGCAGAATTTTGGAAATAATATCGAAAATACTTCAGAAATTCCATAAATCATAAGTGTTTAAACTGTTATGATTTAATCTCCAAATAACACTTCAACTGAAGAAGAAAATTTTTAATTTATATTTTTTTTAATATTCAACCTTACAAACATTTGTAATTTTGTAATATTTTTAACTTTTTAATGGGATTTTATTTTTTTTAGGATTTTAAAATAAATTAGTCTTTTTTACAAGTTTTTTTTTTCATATTTATTAATTATTCAAATTTTATATTTTTAAACCTTTTAATTTGACTTTTTTTTAAATTTTGTAGCGTTTGAAAATATTTATTTTTAACTTGTTAAATTGAATAAATAATTTTTTGATTATTTTGAATACAACTTTTTTAAAACATCCTAATTTTTAAATTTTATAATTATAAGATACAAAATAAAACATAACAAATGTTTGTACCCATGTTAAATTTAAAAAAAACTATATTTATATTAAAACAAAACAAAAAAATATATATTTTTAATTCCACGGATTATTAACTTTTTTTTTTAAATATTAATTTTTTATTATGACAATTGAAATAATGTTTGAGAATTATTAATTTTTTATTATGATAATTGAAATAATTTTTTTTGTTTTTTAATTTGTTGAGTTCTATATTTTTGAGAATTAAAGTATATTAAAAAAATATATATATTTTTAACTCAACAGATTATTGAGTTATCATTATTTTTTTTTAAATATTTATTTTCTTATTTTTATCTATATAACATTTTCGTTAGGATAACAAAATATTTTTTTGTTATTTTTGAAAATCTAGATTTTTATTTGTTTGAATTATTAAATGAACAGTTTTTTTTATTTCAATTAAATTTTACTTAAAAAATCTTATTCATAAACTTGATAAACAATTAAATTCATCATACAATTTAAAACATAAATGTCCATTGTTTTTTAAAATGCTTATTATTATTTAAATTTTTCAATACGATATTTTGAAGATTTGAATCGTTATAACGTAAAGGATTAAAATTGGAAAAAAAAAATAACAAGACAGCCAAAAACCCCTAATTTTCTTAAATCTTTAAAAGTTTGATTGGAACTGAAATTACAACAAACCACAACTATTGTGTTTTGTTTTTCAATTTTATGAGATCGAAAAAAACCTACAAAAGACAATATTTGATATCTTCAAAAGTATTCTTTCTCCAAAATTACCTATCTTCCCTAGATTTAAAAGCAGAAAAAAAAACTCACCATGTAGGCCACGATTTGTTGGCGACACCTTTTGAAGATGTCTTCAGGTAGTTGTGCAAAGTGCCTGGTTGGCCAAACTTTCATGTAATACTTGCACGTCCATTTCAAGCACTTCCTGTAAAGGTCGTCCAAGGCATGGTTTAAGGCTACTGGAAGCACTTGCAATATCCCATCGATACATCCAGAACACGGCTTATGGAAGTTGTGACAGTAGTTAACTTTCAACGCATGCGACGTGACTTCTTTCAAACCCTCCAACCCTAACAAGTCAGCTAAAGCCGCCAATTCCATCAAAGAAATCCCCTCGGGAGGATGAGAAGCACCGGAGTAAATATGACACAAGGCAAAATGCACCGAACTATAAGAGAATCCAGGTAAAGCCAAGGCATTGTTGCCATCGTTCCAATCGCCTGCTAACATAGCCGCAAAATACTGACAACGAGATCGCAGGATACATTTGTGTGCTTTGATGAGTCTCCCATTGACTTCAATCGCTACATCAGTCGCGAGTTCCTGAATGAACATTTTCAACAAGTCTTCCCCTAGACGCCTAGGCTGCCGACAGGACATTGAGGACTCATCCATGGCCGACCTACTAAAACTCGAAGTCAAACTACTCGATTCCATCGAGAGGTCAATGCAATAAGGAGGCGTTGGACTGTTCCCGAATGGAATGTAGTTTGGTAAACTATTGCTGAGTTCTTTCGAGAGATGTGGAAACAAGCGGGTTATACTTTTCAAGTTGTCCATAGAACTCGTGATATTCATGATATTGTTTCCAGTGGATCTGGTCATGGCCCAAGAGTGTGGCCGATTCGATCGAGAATCAAAGAATATTCGATTTATCTGGCGGTTTCCAGTCGATTTCGACATTTCTGGTGAATGCAATTCGAATTTCGTCTGTGAACTTGGTTTGTCCATGTCCGAGAGTTTCACAAAAGTACAACATCCGTTTTCAGTCCCGTTTTCCAACAATTGAAGTTGCTTCTCCATGGTCGCTTGGAGGGTCTCCATTGTGTGGTGTTTGATTTTTTTCGGAGAACTAGATTCCTTGGATTCTATGATTGTCTCCATAATTCCAGGGAACCTAGAAAAGTGTTGAGGCGGTTTTGCCGCCGGAGACTTGTCCTCATTGTCATCTTGGAAAGTCAAGTCTTCGGTTTCCTCTGTAGACGAGGTGCTTTTCTTAGTCGAGGAGGATAGGAGGGCATCGGTCAAAGAGTCTGCGGAGCTGTTTTTGTCGAAAGTGGCCCCGCCATACAGGTTCACAGACTTTGTATACGTACTATCGTCTAAGGAGTTGGAACTATTGGATACTTTTGAAATTAGAGATATTTTGTCCAAAATCTTCATTTCCCCTGAGTCACTTCCCCAAGTGTGTCGTTTCACACTGTCTTTCTCGACAGAAGAAGATTTCCTCATAGTGACCTCTTCAGCTTCTTTAGGTTTCACGTCCTCCTTCTCTTCACTTTTCTTCTGAATGAAAGAAGGCTTCTTTCGCGCCATCTTAGGAGTCCCCTCCCTCGATGTATCCGAAAAGTCTATGTAAAACTCTGTCGACTTCTTATCTTTCTTGAAGTTGTTGAAAGTGATTGTACTGTCTAGACTTTTAGGCGAAGTGTCCATATCGTGAAGAGAGACATAAAAGCCCATTCCCATGTTGGATTTTCTTTCGATCGACGAAATCGATTCATTACCTAAAAATAGTAAACATTTATTAGTTCTTCGGTCTAAAAAGATAATGGGAATATTCTGATAAAGATAACAATTAGTAGGAAATTTAGGTGAATGTTCTTTTATCTTAAGTCATTTATTTTGAATTTTAAAATTTGTTTGAAAATTGGGTTTTCGTTTATCATATTGAATCAATATTTGGGAACAAGATCTTCTCGTGTTTGTAATGATTTTTTGATTTTGTTAAGATTGTGGGGATTTTGTTAAGATTTTGGGGATTTTGTTAAGATGTATAAACTCTTGGCTATCAAAATGCAAATGTTCTGCCGTCGTTTGATAGATTTGAGAAAGATTTTAATTGTAGGTCAAAATGCCAAAACTAAACAATGTTTCTAATTTTAAAGGATTTTTGTAATAAATGTTTTATATTGTGTTTTTTATACAGTGTTTTTGTTGAAAACGAAAGATATTTAATTTTTAACATATTCTAGTTTTAAAATTAAAAGATTCTAATAAATTCAATTAAAAAAAAATGGTTTGCATTTTTAAATACCTTTGTTTTTGTAATAAGAAAATTAAGGGCAACAAATATAATAAAAACTGTAAGACTTATGAAAAAAATCAATTTAAAAAACAAAAATATTCAGTTCAATTTTACTTCTTCTTTTTTGACTAGAGCTGTCTGGGGTCTTCAATTATCATATAACTAAATTACCTAAAAACCTAAGTTTTCGGCTTTTAAAAAAATCGTCTTGAATAAAACTTAACAAAATAGAAAATTCTAAAACAATTTACATTTTATACTAAGTTCTTATGTACTTTTTTTAGATTTAGAAGGTATATTTTTGTGTTCATTTTTTCAGAAACAAAATTTAAAATTTAAGAATTTTTTTGTTTTTAATTTATTGAAATGAAAAATTAGTAATATTATTTGGAAGAATTTGATTACGTTTCAGCTTGAAAAAATCCTTTATTTTAAGAGTTAAGTAAATTATTTTCTGAAATTTTTTAATTGAAAATAAGATTTAAATAAGATGTTTAAATATTAACGTTCTGCGAAAAAGAAAAAAAACTAATGTACTAATTGTTTTTAATTTATTGAAATGAAAAATTAGTAATATTATTTGAAAAAATCCTTTATTTTAAGAGTTAAGTAAATTATTTTCTGAATTTTTTTAATTGAAAATAAGATTTAAATAAAATGTTTAAATGTTAACGTTCTGCGAAAAAGAACAAAACTAATGTATTAAACTGTTTAAAATTATTTTTTTTTTAAAAGATTTCTGGAATTTTGAAGAGATTTTAACTAAAAAGTTTAAAAATTAAATTTATATTTAATTTAAATTTTGAAATAAAAAATTGAAAAGGGTTTAAAAATAGAACATTGAAAAAAAAAAAAAACTTCCGAAAAGCAAATAAAAAATGAATAATATTTGAAATAAAATCTTTAAATATTTTGGAATCCAAGAAAGCTAACTAAAAAGTTTAAAAACAGAATCTTAAGGGAAACCTTTGAATTTAAATTTTGGAATATGAACAAATATTGAAAGCAAAACCCTTCCGAAAAAGTTAATAAGATTTTAAATAAAATGTTTAAATTTAACATTCTGCGAAAAAAACACATTTTTAAACTGTTTTTAATAACATTTTTTAAGTCTTAAATATGAAATTTGATTTCCAAAGAAAATCTAACTAAAACCTTTGATTTGGATTTTGAAGGTTTCGAAGTTAAGTTAGGATATTTAAAAAAATTGAAAATTTTTCTAAAATGTTTAAATTTTATCGTTTCAAAAAAAGACGTTTTTTTTTTAATTTTTAACATTACATTTTTTCAAGAAATTCTAGAGTTTCAAAATAAAATTTAAAATTCAAATTTTTGAATCGGAAATTTAAAATAGCTTCAAAAATAGAATATTAAAAAAAAGACACTTAAAAAAAGTAAACCAAAAAGGGAGTTTTTAAGAAGTTTTGAAATTTGTTTCACTTTATTTATTATTCGATATTTAAAAAAAAAACTGTTAACAAAAATTTTGTAATTTTAACTCTCTGTGAAAAAAACACATATTTTTAAATTAAATTTTTAGTTTTAAATATGGAATTTCTAAGAAAATCGAACTAAAAAGTTTCAAAATAGAATTTTAATGAGAGCATTTTAATTTAATTTTTTTTAACCGGGAATTTGAAAAGGTTTCGAATTTAGAATATTGAACCCTTCCGAAAAAGTAACAAAAATTTGGGTTCTTGAAATTTTAATTGGTTTTACTTTATTTATTATTCGATATTTTAAAAATTGTTTAATAACATTTTCAAATTTTAACGCTCTGTAAAAAAACTAAACAAGTTTTTTAAAGTTTGAAAATGGAATTTTAAGGAAAGCTTATAAAATAAAATGTTGGAATCGGGAATAAAGAGGTTTGAAAACTAGAATATTGAATAAAATTTTTAAATTTTATCGCTCTTTAAAAAAACACACATTTTTAAACTGTTCAAACGTTTTTTTATAATTTAATTTTTAATTTTAGCATTCTTTTTTTTATATATATTTTAAAATTTTTGCTTTTAAGCTTTGTCAAAGCTCTTTTGTTTATATAAATAGTCATAATCTTATCTGGAGCAATTTCTTAAATGTTATATTTCCAAAAATATTAATTTCAAAGCTATTTTTTTTATATTAATTTTTGTATCAGTAATTTTTTGCATTGAGTTAAGAATCTTTTAATAAATTGAAAAATTGTGAAATATTAAAGAAAAAAACAAAAAAATTTTTTTTTTTTTTTTGTAACTAAACTTTTTAAAAATTTAAAAACAAAAAACAATGTGTTTTTATTTTGAAAAGTATTTTGTCTATTTTGAGACTGAATTGATATAATTAAAAATGGTCGGATCTCAAGAAGAATAATTAGTAATTTTAAATTAAATGATTAAAGTCGAAATTTGTTTTTAATTTTGGATTTTTTTTAAATACTTAATTTTTTTTCTATATGCTTTCAACAAAAAACTTTGCTTTCTCGAAACTGTGAAACAAATATTTTTTTCAAATAATTAGTGATTTAACAAATTTTAATGATAAAAATCAATATTTTAAAAGGTTTACATTTTCGAAACAAAATTGTAAGGGGTACCACTGCCAAATTCTTTGGCAAAAAAAAAAAAGTTTCATGAAATTGCTTTTTTAATCAAATTTTCCTTCTACAAAATGTTTGATCTTAGTAAATTAAGACATTTCAATGATAAAAATATAAATTTTAAAATTTTCGAAAAAATGCAAAGGTGTCAATTTTTTGTGTCGAAAATGCCACTTTCGTCAAATTGCTTTTTCAATGAGTGTTTTTTTCTACGAAATGTTTTGTTTAAATAAATTAAGACATTTCAGTAATAAAAACCAAAGTTTCTAAATTTTCATATTTATCGAAAAAAAATTCATTGTAATAAAATCTTTTGAAAATGAGTGGAGCGTTCCATATTCATAATTTTTAAAATTACTTTTAGTTCATCATAAAAACGTAGTCATTAAAATTTTTCCTTTGACTAAATATTATTTTTGATCTTATTTTATTCAATTTCATTTGATTTTCTAAAAAAAATTTTCATTTTACTTTACTTTACTTATTTATTTTTTTTTTATTAAATTTGTATTTAATTTTTTACTATTTGATTTTATTTAATTTGTTTTAATATTTTTTACCTTTTTTTATAATGGAATTTATTATATTATATATATTATACTTTACTTTGTTTTTTATTTTCTTAATTTTACATTTATTTGATTGATTATATTTGTTTTGTTAAATTTCATTTTATTAAATTTTAAATTTATTTTATTAAACTGTCTTTTGTTATCTTATTTTATTAAATTTCATTTGATTTGTTTTTTATTTTACTTTATTTTATTATATTTTACATTTATTTAATTTGTTTTTATATTTTTTATCTTATTTCATAATTGATTTTGTTTTATTTGATTTTAAGTTTTATTTCTTATCTTATTGTATAATTGTTTTTAATTTTACTTTATTTTATAAAATTTTACATTTATTTCATTACATTGTTTTAATATCATTTTAATATTTAATTTTGTTGATTTGTTTTTTATTTTGTTTAATTTGATTTTTAATTTAATTTTAATTTTACTTTATTTTATTAAATTTGTTTTTTTGTTAATTATATTTGTTTCGACATTTGTTGATCTTAATTTATTAAATTTAGTTTCATTTTTCAAAATTCATTTCATTTTACTTGATTTGTTTTTATTAAATTTTGTATGAATATTATTATCTACTATAAATTTAGTTTTCATTTGTTTTGATATCATGACAAAATCTTCAAATCCTGTAAAACAACTTTATCTAAAATATTTCTTAAAAACCAAACATTGTAAAATCATGTATTTTATTTTCTATTTTAATCTTTAAAGTTTATTTTTATTTTTGATCTTATTTTATTAAATTTAAGTTTATTTCAATTAATTTAGCTTGATTTGTTTTTTATTTGATTAAATTTGATTTGATTTTATTCAATGTATTTATTCATGTATTTTAAATGTTGGGTTTTTTTTCAAATCCTGTACAATTTTTGTTTACTAAATTGTCATCATCAATAAGAAATTGTAAAACCATAAGACAAAACGAAAAAACATGTTCAAAAATCAAAATCCTGAGAATTATTGAAAAAGATTGTGTCTCATATTGTGAACAAGATTTTGTAAGAAATTTTAGATTTAGTAATTTTTTGGATGTTTTTGTTTGGATTTTTGAAAGAATTTTTGAAGATTTTGTTTGGATTTTGATCTTTTGTCTGGTCTCCATTATTATGCTTGTTGGAAAGGATTATTCTAATATTCAACAAAATATAATGTTATTATTGATTAAAAGCTCAATTTATTTTTATTTGTACTAAGTTCTTCAAAAATTATTAAATCAAATCCTTAGAAAAACCTATAACTTTTTATTACAAACAAAAATCTCACTTTTTTCTTACAAAAAATTTAAAGATATATTTAAATTGGGAAAAACAAATAATTTTCCAGAAAACCTTCATTTATACTATAATTCAGATATTTTTTAGTTTAATTTTAGAATAAATAAGCTCTTTAAGCTGTTATAAGGCTTTGTACGAGGCCTGGATTTTCGATCTTCATCTAATGAAAAAGTCTACTTTACTATTTCTATTACATATTGTAGTTTTTGGAAGATAGTGACTAATCTGAACATATTAGAAAAAAATAATCAAATGTAAACTATAACATTCATAAACATTCAGTTCAAATCGAAAGTCTCTTTGATAGACATATTGATTAAACACTTCAAATTTCAAACAAATATAGTTGTAATCAATTCAGTTTTCGAAACATTAGTAACACTTTAAAAAATAATAAACTATGTTAATTTAATATTTAACAATCTGTGAATGCTCCAAAAATCTCAAATTCTAAATAATATTAGTTTTCCTCACCTATTCGATATTTATCGATCAGATTTAAAAATTATCGAGAATATACAAAATTTCCTCCAAAATCGCACCTTTGGTACTATAGCATAGATGATGTCGCAAGGCCTTGAGGTAAAAATCCAACAAACAGCCATCAATAGAAGAGTTAATCGGAAATTCGAATGTGTCGCTTTTCTATTTGAACAATAATTAACAAACGAAATTTGACGGAATTCATAGAAAAAAATAAAGAGGAGTGCAAGCAACCATGACCTATCAGCAAAATCGTATTGAATTGCTATCAGCCACAGCCGGTCGGTCCGGCACTTTTTCGCTATCAACTATTTAAACTACTAAGTAAATAGTAAATAAGTATAAATAAAAATGCTCTAATGCCTTTGATTTCGATCAGTCAACCGTTGGACGATTGATTTAGTTGTTTTAGGTTTCGTTTCTTCTGCTTCTCATGTTCGAAATTCAAAGAGGATTATGCAAGAGTTTGGTCGTAAAATGCAATTTTAAGCTTTTTTATTAAACGATTGGATTTCTTATACACATTTTTTTTCTTTTGTATTTTAATATTATTTAAATATGGAGATAAGAGCGTTTTATTTGTAGGAGTGTTCGAGAGTACCGCGAAATGAAGATAAGAATGAGGTTGAATTGAAGATGAAATGGAATTCGTCTGCGAACCAAAACAATAATATCAATATTAATTTTTACTGTGGCTTAATTTTGTTAATATTGTCGAGGGTTTTTATAATTTGAATGGAGAAAGTTGCAGTTTCAATTTCTAGTATTCAATTTATTTTAATGGTTCTTGAAAGAAGACATTTTAAATTTTGTAACTAATAATTTATTGATATTAAGATCTGCCTTTCTACATCACTTCCTTAATCGTTCCTCATACTCTTACTGTATTAGAAGAGGTAATATTTTATTTCATCAAAACGAGGGAAACTTTCTAAAGAAAGCTCGAACTTGTTCACTAAGCATCGAACTTAGAATAATCAGAGTGGAAGACGACAAGGAGAACAAAGTCAAAACATGTTCAAATGTGGATTTATTCACTATAATTAGAGCTACTAGAGACTTCTCTTTATTCTTTTTTGTTTTTTGGTTTTTTTAAAAATTGAATTTCCGACAAATTCTCACATTTTAAAATTTTAAATCCACTAATTTCTTAGCAAAATGTTTATGTTTCTTTACTTGACTAAATAAATGTTGCTTATATACAAACTTATATATTTTCAACAATTTTAAAATTGTAAGGTTATGTTAAGGATCAGTGCTATATCCCTTTTAACCTCTCTGGAATAGAGACCATTTCACCTGCGAGTCTTTTTTCTTCGATTTGAAGTTCTAATCCCAAGAGCTTGGGTTGTTTTGGTTCTAAGAACTTTCTGACTAATTCTATTCTACTTTTTCTTCTGGGTTTGAATTCTATGGCATTCATATTTTTGTCTATAAACACAACTTCCAATTACTATGGGTAAATCACTGAGACTTTTAAGGAAGAAATATGGCACTTCATTTCGAAAAATCCATGAAAAATAAAAAAATCCGAAAACTACTACAAAATCTAATCAAAAATCCCTGACAAATTTTAAAATTCGAAAATCTAAAAAAAAAAAATACAAATCCTTTAGTTTAATTTTTTAAAAACATTTTTTTTAAATAGTATTTTTTTGCAGAAATTACTATTTATTTTTAATTTGTTTTATTATTTTGTTGAATTAAAATGTTTTGGTTTTTTATGATTTGTTTGATTTGTCGATGTTTATTTTTAAATTGGAGTATTTTTACTTTTATTTAAATCGTTTAATATTATTGTGCGAAATCTTTAAATACAAAATTCAAAATCCTAACAAAATCTTTGTTTTTATTGTATATCCTCTTCTTAGTTTAGATAATATTATTTACGAAAAGTTATCTAATTTAAGAGTTTTATTTTATAATTTTAAAAGTTTTAAACATTTAATTTAAAATATAATATATGTTACATAAAAAGTTTTCATTCAAAAATATTGCATTAATAAATTGTAAACTTCTTTAAAAATATTTTTAAATTTAATTTTAACAAAAAACTATCATAAAAGAGAACGGGTTTTTGTTTTATATAATATTAAAATATTAAACAAAAATAATGTTATAGAAAGAACTATATAAACTATCAAATTATACAAATATATATATCAAAATATTCATACACTTTAAAACAATTAACAAACTTAGTTTTTGTATTCTTTTTTATTTAGCTCAATCAATGGCTTAAACAAAAATAAATAGAATGTAATGATATTTTCTTATAAGAAAGATCTCAAAATATATCAACATATCTCAAAGCATATTAAAATATTACAATATATATAAAAATATCTCAATATATATCAATATATCTTAAAATACATAAAAATAGAATGCAATAATCTTTTTTTATTATAAATGTCTCAAAATATACCAATATATCTAAAAATAGCGCAAAATAATATATTACACTATATTAAAATATCTCTAAATATTTCAATATATCTCAAATGATATCAAAATTAAGACCAATTAGTAAAATTTTATTTCAAGAAAAGAAAATCAAATACCTCAAAGGTTATATATTTCAGAAATGGACCGTTTTTTTTTTTGTAGAAGCAAATTTTGTCAAAGTAAAATTATGTTTTGAAAAATATTTGGAGACCAATAGAAAATTTAGAGAGATCTCTTTAAAAATCTAGTGATGCAGAACATTATAGTCAGAGAAATATTTTGAGGCCTCTAAAAAAACATTACAAAATATTCCCTTATTTTTAGAAGTAGTCCGTATATTTCTAGAGGAAAATTAGTCAAAGTGAACATTTTGTTTAGAGTCTAGAAAAATATTTTGAGGGTTATAGAAAATACAGAGAAAACAAAAAATCTAATGATGCAGAAAGTTAGATCGTAGTAATGTTGAGAAATATTTTTAGTCCACAAGAAAATTCTATTAAGCCTCTAAAGAAAAACCAATAATGCAGAAAGCTGGGCCTTAGTGAAGGTATTGTTTAGAATAAGTCCGATTTTTTTCTAAAATGTTGAGTCCTCTAGCAAATTTAAGGCCTCTAGCAATTCTAACAATAGAAAGTTAAGCTTAGACCACAAGATCTAATATCAAAAAACATATCAAATTTAAAATGAAGCGGTGCAGTAGAAGCACTAGGGTTTTTTTTATAAAATGAATTGTAAAATATCCCTACTCAAATCCTCTGGTCCCATCCTCACTTAGAATAATATATTAGGAAACATAAAAATCATATTAGGATACATAAAGTCAATAAAAACACATTTTGCTTTAATGTCTTCATTTAATTTAAAAAGTTAAAATTCAATATTTTCAAAAATATTAAATCCAAAAATTGTCCACATATAAATGCAAAAATTTAAAAAAACCTTTTTTAGATTTTTTTTGTATAAAAATATGAACGTGTTTAACAAAAAAAATATCATAAAGAATATGGATTTTTGTGTTTTGTTCTTAATAAATATGAAATTTAAAAACAAAAATTAAACATTGATTATTAATTTTAAGAAATATTGATTGTATTAAATACACTTAGAAAATAATTTAATTATTATTTATCATCAAAATGTTTAAAATATAAACTTCAAGTATTAAAAAATACGGAAATATAAATTTGATAATTTACAATTTAAAATCAAATCTTTAATTTTAAAAATATAAAAATTAAATTATATTTTTTTTATTTTAAAGTTTGTTGTTTACAAAATAAATTATAAAATTTTTAGAAAGTTTAATAGAGTTTTTCTATAATTAATATTTAAAACAAACAATAAAAAAAAAAGTTTTGTAATGCTTAATTATTTATCTTAACTTAAAAAAGTTTAAGATTTTAAAGTTCCAAAAGAAACAAAAAATATAATTTAATAAAACTATAATATTTAAAAAAATATTAGAAAACGGTTACTTATTGGGTATTTTAAAATTTTGAAAAAATCTGTAAATTCAAGTTACTATTCTAAGTAACGGTTTATTATTGGGTATCTTAGAATTCAATTTTAGGTTCAATGCCCACTGTTCTCATTTAGTTTTTTTACTTTTGAACTCCGATTTTTTTAGTTTTTTGCTTTTTTCTTTTTAATGTTTTTAATTGTTTTTTTAAGATTGATTCTCAACTACTTTTTTTTTGTAATTTTACTTAACTTTTTTAATTTAGATGTAACTGAATTTTGTCTTATGAGTGTACAAAGAATATATTAAATAAAATGCATTATAATTGTGTTAAAAATCAAGCTAAAACGGTTTTAATTAACACAACATTTTAAGATTTGTATTGTTTTCCATTTAAAAAATAATAGAAAAAAATTAAAGAAAAATAAAGTTCAAAGTTATAGTACTATTTAATCATTCTATTCTATTTCTAAATCTCAAAAATAAAACAAAATCTATAGTTGTTAAATTTTTTTTAAAAAGATAAGAAAGTTAATTCATGGTTTGAGATTAAAAAAAAACACATTTTGTAGTTCAATTGTATTTACTAATTTATCGATAAACACCTTCGAATAAACTTCTACGATTTATCAAAGATCAATAAAAACGATAAATCCATTTTTTTATGTATTTAGATAAGAAATTTATTAGGATTAATCTAGAAAATTTATTGATCCACTGTTTTTATATTTATTTAAAGTAAACACAAATATCTATACATTTGGATCTATAAATACTTTGTTTATGAAATAACTCACTCAGAGTCACCAGAACCGATCAATCAAATTGACTAATTTCTCATTAACCATAATGTCTGACCACTTTCTATAAAATGAGTCAGAGATCTCCCTCAAACAATTACTAAACACCATAAAGTGAAAGAAAAATAGCCGTTGATTACTTTTATAAATAAAAATACAAATTACTGCAAAAGAACCGCCAAAACGTGTTTCAAAAGCCAGTGAACATTAAAAACCCAAGAAAGTGCGAATTAAACGGTCATCAATCAAATTATGATGTTTTTCTTAACACTTTTTGTTTCTTTTAATTTTTGACACAAAGAAACTCCACTTTTACTCGAAAAAGCCATATACAAAACTGGACAGTCCAAAACCAAGATGGTTCAATAACCCACTTTGATAAGATAGTGACAACGACAAAAGTATAAAACGAACAAACAAAAGAAGAATCGAAAATTTATGGATAGAACAACATGATTTCCTGAAACCCACGCGTTACATGGTTTAGAGACGACAGACTCTATATTCAATTTACATTCGATTGGATCGGAATGGATTGGACTGACGTCAGCTTTTCAAATATTTAGTCACTTGTTGTGTTTTGTATAGTATGGCTGGCAGTTTAGCTCAATGACAATGGAACGAAAGGTGTTATGTGACAAGATGATCTATACGATTAAATAGTTAAACATTGATTTGAATCTTTATTTCATAGTTTAGAGGAATTCTTCTTCTATATATGGAGTTATTTTTTTTATTTTAAAAGATGATAATATATTAGTTATGATATTCATGTTTTTATTCAACATATTTAATTCTAGATAAATTAAAATTCTTAAGTCTAAGTCTATTGGGACTACAATATTTGAAATGAGCCTTACAAAATGTTCCTTTGCTGATTTTAAATATGAGCGGGTTGATACAAGAAATAGATGTCTCATAGTCGATAATAGAGCAGAGGATGGAAAGTGCTCGCATCGCCAATTACCTTATCTTACGCCAAACGCATTACCTTGAATGCGTAGACAGCAAGAATTAAATCGTGCTTTGAAAAGTGTTGGAACTTCCGTATTGACAAATTCAAGTCCAATTCCTCTAACTGAGTCTACGTACTCCCTACAAACGCTTAAAGACTTTAGTAGACTTATGTGGAAATCTCCACGGACATAATATGTTGAATTTGACCACAGAATCTGATCATCTACAGATTTGTGGTTTATATGTATATCCAAGTAGAAGATTGGTAGATGGTAATGAAACTTCTAAAATAACTATTTCTGACTCATTGAACAGTTATAGGTGAGAGAAGCTTCAGATGATGATGAAGATTAATGTAAGTCCCTGTTCTGTATGGCTGATAACTACAGACCTAGGTCTGTTAGAAAATATATTCTAGTATTCTTTTCGGTTTCCTAATTTCAGTGAGGAGTTATCCAATTTTAGGATAAAATTCTGTGAAGATATTGAGTCTACAAAAGATGCTGCGAGACTTCGGAAGATTTTTTTCAAAACTCACTCTCTACCTTCGCATCTAGTGAGTGAAGAAATCAATCAGAAGCATAAATGTCATGGGGTAATAATAACTCCTATTGTGCTGATTTTATTACTCAAGAAAAGGTAATATAGGCCATTAACTCGGACTTGATTGCCACCTTCCTTATAAATATTTCAAGGATTTTTAACGGATTTTGGACGTGCACATAAGGAGTCAATTCAGAGATTTAATTATCTCTGGTAGACAGCCCGACTATATAGCTATAGCTTTCTTGGAAATAGAGGGGGATTTCAAAAATTTTACAAGTGTTGCTGTTTAAATATAGTAAAATATTCAAACATATCGAAAAATATAGTCAATATCAAGGAAAATATATTTAAAAATTCAGAAAATATATTAAGATATAAAAACATATTTTAATATATACAAATGTTGTCCTAAATATATAACATTTTCGATTTTTTTAATTTAAATACCAAAATATATTTAAATATGGGCAAATTAAAGAAAATATAAAAATTGTGTCCAAAACATTTATTGTTTTCGAAAAATATTAGAAAATATCGAATTAGAAAATTTATTCAAAATATATAGTGAAATATTCAAAAATATTAGAAAATATAGAGTTAGAGTTAAAATATAGAATATATAAAATATAGGAAAATATATAAAAATAACAAAATGTTGTCAAAAAAAATTTTTTTTTCGAAAAATATAATTAAAATATTAAAAAATATATTTAAAATTGAAGAAAGTATCTAAAAATATATTAATGTAGAAGGGTGGACATATGTCTGGAGTTTATTATACTTTTGTAGCTTCAGTTTCTTTAGTAATCTTTGTCATACTTCTGATGTATTTCTTGAAAACAAAATTCTTTCCTATTCCAAACTTCAAACATTAAGGAAGTCTTTTGGAAGATACTCTTGTTTCATTTACATTAATATATGCAAATGTTTTCCCTAAAATATATTATTTTCGACAAATATATTCAAATATAAAATTGTAGTCAAAGAAATATATGATTTTCGAAAAATATTAAAATACCAAAAATATATTCAAAAATATCAAATAATATATTTAAGTATTTTAAATATATAAAAATAAATAAAAATGTCAAAATGATGTCCCAATAATTATTTTTATCGTATTAATAAACACCAAAAATATACTTAAATATGGACAAATTTAAGAAAATATATTCAAATATAAAAGATATACAAAATATATTATAATATTCAAAAAATAAAAGAAAATGCAGCAAAAAACAATAAAAGAAAAATATAGTTAGAATATACATAGCTGCAAAAATATACTTATAAACATGTATTAGTGACGTAAAACAAAGAAAATCACAAATCAAAAATATATTTAAAATATAAGAAAATATCAAAAACTATATAGATTTACAAAATAATATTAAAATATAACATTTTTGCCCAAAAAACATAATTGAAATATCAAAAATATAANATATATTCAAATATAAAATTGTAGTCAAAGAAATATATGATTTTCGAAAAATATTAAAATACCAAAAATATATTCAAAAATATCAAATAATATATTTAAGTATTTTAAATATATAAAAATAAATAAAAATGTCAAAATGATGTCCCAATAATTATTTTTATCGTATTAATAAACACCAAAAATATACTTAAATATGGACAAATTTAAGAAAATATATTCAAATATAAAAGATATAGGAAAGTATATTATAATATCGAAAAATATAAGCAAAGGTAAAAAAAAAAAACAATAAAGAAAAATATAATTCGAATATCAAATATATATTTTAATATAAGAAAATATTGAAAAGTATATATGGATTTACAAAATTATATTAAAATATAAAAAAAATTCCAAAAAATATAATTAAAATATCAAAAATATGTCTTTAATATATATATATATAATATATACACAAAAATTTTAAAATATCCAAATTTTCTCCAAAAAATATATTAAAATAAAAATATATACAAACTAAATTTATATTATGGAAAAATATATTTAAAATATAAGAAAATACAAAATAATAGAACAAAATATGAAAATGTTTCCCAAAAAATATATTATTTTCGAAAAATATAATTAAAATATCAAAAATATATTAACATGTAAAAACAAATAAAAAATTATCAAAAAAAATTCGCAAAAATATATTATTTTCAAAAAATATTATTAAAATACCAAACATGTATTTAAATTTGGACAAATTTAAGAAAATATAATATCGAAGAATATAAGAAAGATATCCATATCATATGTCTTTTTATTCACTAAAAAAACATTTCTTAATTTTTTTAATTTAGTGTTTATTTTTAAGTATTTTTATATATTTATATTTTTATTATAACAATAACTTTCAAACTTCACTTTGAAATCTATGTCAAAATTTTGCTTTCAAAATAAATGGATATTTAAAGCTTATTTTGAAGCTTCATCTATTTTCAAAATTGCTAACTAAATACGAATAAAAAATGTGTTTTGATTTAAAAACTTAATATTATCTTTTCACTCGACTATTAAAAAAGCCTGAAAACAAATCGCTTGGAAAACCTAATATTCGGCGTTGATCATCTTTTTTCTCTAATTTTATTATTATCTTTATTTAATAGAGGATAATGCTGTATATTTCATAGGGTAGTTTCGTTTTTATTTCAGACAAGGCTTCATTCAAAGGATCAGAATCCTATCAACATATTCTTAAAAAGAACTATAACCAAAGAAACCCAAACAAAAACCTAAAGCTCTAATGAAAATGAAATCCTCATTAAAAATGCAAGTGAAACTAACATTAATTGCTTTTGAAACTTTTCTAATCAAAATGAAGACACAAAAACCTTGACCTTCTCCGGAACATACTTAGCATTTAACATAAAACAAGAACAAAGTGGGAGCTATTTCTTTTTTTCTCCCAATGGTTTCTTCTAATTTATGAAAACCATAAAAATCGTGTTTTTAAGAGCTTCTAAGTGAGGAACAAATTTTATTACAAATTTTAAAACACGCGTTCATTTGGTCTGTCTGTCGTTTTGACGCGTTTGCTTTATTTATTCTCTTGTTAATTGCCATTAAGTAAAAGTGTTTCGGTTGATGTTTGAATTAACGAAGAAGAAATAGAGAGAGAAGACATATCAATTCACACTATCTCAGGCAATGTAGGTTGGATTGGCACAACCAACTGGTTTATTTTTATTAGTTAAATATCAATAATACGAGATTAAGGTTTCTGTTTTCTTTCAAGGATAAACTTTTTGATCGAATGTTTTTCATTTGGTTTATTAGTTTTTGATTGCGTTTTTGACAAGGATTATATTAGAGAAGTTTCAGTTCTAATTTTTGTTCAGATTGATAGTTAACTCAATATTCTTATGAGACAAAAATAATACATATTTTCTAAACAATTTTAAAATACAAGTTTGAATAGATTCATTCTAGAAACAAATTATGTCGAAAGTAAAAACTGAATTTGAATTCAACTCTATCTTTTATTAAAAAAAAAATGACTCGTTTCGATTTGACGTCACAAAGTCTGTTTAAAGAGCTTTATAACATTATGGCTTTCAACGACTATTTTATTCAAAATTCTTTGACCTTATCATAGATTAAGTTATTTCAACAAATTTGGTTTTATTTTGTATAAGATTTGTTTTAGTTGTATAAATTTCGTTCTCAAAATTTAAATAAATTCAATGATTTTTTCATGACTTAAGAATACACTTTTCCTAAACTTTCCTTTCGCTTTTTTATCATCATTTTTCCTGTAAATTTTCGAAAATACAATTTTCGTGAAATTGCTTTTTAGATTAGAATTTTCTTTTACGAAATGTTTGATTTAAGTAAATTAAGACATTTCAGTAATAAAAACCTATATTTTATTTTTTTTTTTATTTTAGAAGAAAAAATGCTAAGGGGAACCACTGTCAAATTTTTGGGTCGTAAATTTTCGTGAAATAGCTTTCAAGATCCGACTTTTCTTCTTCAAAATGTTTTATTTACGTAAATTAAGAAATTTCAGTAAAAATCCAATAAATATTCAGATTCAAATTCTTGAGTCAAAAATACAATTTTCTTGAAATTGCCTTTTTAATCAAACTTGTCTTCTACAAATTGTTTTATTAAATTAAATTAAGACATTTCCCTTCCGTAAAAAATACAATATTTTAAAAAATTTCATATTTTTGAAAAAAAAAATGCAAAGGGGTACTACTGACAAATTTTTGAGTCAAAAATACAATTTTCATGAAATTGACTTTCTAATCAAACTTTTTTTCCATAAAGTGTTTTATTTAAGTAAATTAAGACATATCCTTAAAAAAATCCAATATTTTAAAATATTCATATTTTTTTTATAAAATGCAAAGGGGTACCACTGTCAAATTTATGAGTCACAAATTGCCTTTTTAATTAAACTTGTCTTCTACAAAGTGTTTTATTTAAGTAAATTAAGACATTTCCGTTTCGTAAAAATTATAATATTTTAAATTTTTCATATTTTTGAAAAAAAAAAATGCAAAGAAGAAAATTTTCGTGAAATAGCTTTTTAGATTTCTTCTACAAAATGTTTTATTTGAATATGAATGATGAATAAAATTAATTTCAAAACTGAACAATCACTCTCAATAAATGAAATAATTCAGCAGATATTATTTAAAATAATATTACAAATAAAATATAAAATAGCATAGAATTTCGTAAGCTCTGATTTCTTCTGTTCTATTTTCTTTTTGTCAAATTTCTCTTCAAAAATAACAAAAAGCTCGAGAAAAATTACAGTCTTTCAGTCTCGTTTTAAATTTGTTGCGATTCTCATTCTTATCTTAAAATTTTTCTTAGGATTCTGGGTGTTTTTTGGAAGTTTTACTGATCTTCTTAGTTAGAGACTGAAAGTTTTCCTATTTTTTTACAATACAATAAAAATGAAACAGTTCCTTTTGGTTAATTCAAACTCCTTAATTTTGATTAGGTAAGAATCACAACTAAACCGAACAAAGATCGAAATTGTTCATGATCTTAGATGTTATTCAGGGTGTTTAAGACCACCCGTGCACCAATATTTCCCAGCGAAAAAAAATAGCTAGCGCTGCGAAAAAAACTACATATAGTAAATCGACCATGATGCATCGATTGGTGATATTTTCGAATAGGGTTACCATGGAAAATCTTGGTGAAACAGGGTGGCCAAGTCAATTCCTCGAAAAAATCAAATGAGAAGGGTATGTTTTGACCGCGGATTTTCTGATTCTGCGTCCAAAAATAACAATATTTTAAATACAAAGTTTTTTTCGAAATCGATCTTGTTCGCCTCCAAAATAGTAATTCTTTTACTATCGAAATAGTAATATCAAAAGTTTACTATTTTCACAGTAAAATGTTAAGTCTTACTATTTAAATAGTAAAAAATAGTAACATTTACCATCAAATAGTAAAAAAACTATATATTTTTCAAGTGGAAAATTTTCTTATTTAATGACCTCTTCAAAGGTAGAATTTCTTCTATAATTTTAGTTTTTACTATGATATTCCTTATAGAAACTAATAGTTAATACTAATAGTGAGGGAGAATCTATATAAGATCACTAAACCCTCATTAAAATTGAACGTGAAGTACCAAATGAAATCATATTACAAGAGTAGTCTATACTTTGTCAANACCCTCATTAAAATTGAACGTAAAGTTCCAAATGAAATCATATTACAAGAGTAGTCAAGTAGTGGAAAATTTTCTTACTTAATCACCTCTTCAAAGGTAGAATTTCTTCTACAATTTTAGTTTTTACACAGATTTTCCTTATACAAACTAATAGTTAATACTAATAGTGATTCTCCCTATAAAAGATCACTAAACCCTCATTAAAATTGAACGTAAAGTTCCAAATGAAATCATATTACAAGAGTAGTCAAGTAGTGGAAAATTTTCTTACTTAATCACCTCTTCAAAGGTAGAATTTCTTCTACAATTTTAGTTTTTACACAGATTTTCCTTATACAAACTAATAGTTAATACTAATAGTGATTCTCCCTATAAAAGATCACTAAACCCTCATTAAAATTGAACGTAAAGTTCCAAATGAAATCATATTACAAGAGTAGTCAAGTAGTGGAAAATTTTCTTACTTAATCACCTCTTCAAAGGTAGAATTTCTTCTACAATTTTAGTTTTTACTCTGATATTCCTTATAGAAACTAATAGTTAATACTAATAGTGAGGGAGAATCTATATAAGATCACTAAACCCTCATTAAAATTGAACGTGAAGTACCAAATGAAATCATATTACAAGAGTAGTCTATACTTTGTCAAAAAATGTTAAGTCTTACTATTTAAATAGTAAAAAATAGTAAAATTTACCATCAAATAGTAAAACACTATATATTTTTCAAGTGGAAAATTTTCTTACTTAATCACCTCTTCAAAGGTAGAATTTCTTCTACAATTTTAGTTTTTACTCTGATATTCCTTATAGAAACTAATAGTTAATACTAATAGTGAGGGAGAATCTATATAAGATCACTAAACCCTCATTAAAATTGAACGTGAAGTTCCAAATGAAATTATATTACAAGAGTAGTCTATACTTTGTCACAGAAAAAACCAATGGTTTGTGCGGTCGAACCCACATCCTCTCGCTTTCCGGGCAATTATTCCCAATAATTTGAAAGTACATGTCAAAACAAAAAAATAATTAAAAATTCTTAAAAAAAATAATTAAAAATTCTTCTCTTAAAGATTCTTCTAAATAACTATGATACAAATTACCATTTATTTAAAAAAAAAAAACTAAGAAATCTTCTTTTTTTTTCTGTTTAAATAAAACTAAAAATCGAAAAGACTTAAAAAATGTGTTAATTAAGTTAGCTTGTGTTTTGGCTTCCATTTGAAGGTTTTTTACCGCACAAGAAACAACAAAACCATGAGAATCCTAAATTTTAATTTTGAAATCAATTAAACACCTTAAAAATTCGTAGTAAGTTTTTCATCCCTTCTAAAAAAAATTAATAACTTTGACTTCTTTTCCAGACCATTCTTCAGTTTCACTTTCTAAGTTCCTTTTTTAGATTCTAGAAAGGATGAGGAGAAAATATAAGATTGACCTCATTATTTAAATGAAGATGTTTAAATATAAATGGTTTAGTTTTATTTTGTAGATGTAAATTGTAAAAATTTAAACTTTAAATATTACTATTTGAATAGTGAATTATTTTAAATTATCAATTACTATCAAAATAGCAAAAAAAGTTATTAGTAAAGTATGGTCTATAATTACTATTCAAATAGTAATTTTTACCCAGAAAATAGTAAATATTACTATTTTTTCTCTCTCGGTGTACACATTAGAAAATGGAATTAAATAAAATACATTATGAGCATGTAAAGACCATAAGGACTGTCCCAGATAAAAATTGCAATAACGTTTGAACAGCTTAACCGATTATCGTTAAAAGAACAGTGTTGGAAACGTCATTTAATTCTAAATAAAATAAGTGTAGCAGATTCTTAAAAATAATAAATTTTTATAAAAGTCTTTAACTTTATTCGGGACCCTTTCCATTAGGTTTTTAATTGTGGTTGCAGGAAGAATTTCTTGGGAAACTTAGTAATTTTTTCACTTTGTATTGCTCCTCGACATTACCTTTTCTTTTGCCATGATGCAACAAAAAGAATTTTAAAAATAACCAGAGTACAGTTTTTTAGCTCTGATTTTTGCCTCAGTGTTCTTAACTGTATTCCGGTCTGGTACTTTTTGAACCTTGTAAGACTTTAATCCGGCTTTTTTCTTGACTCTGTCCACTGTTGACTTGGAGCTCCTTGCTTTTATAGCCACCTTATTTAACGAAAGTCTGGGGTTCGTCTTAAAAAGACTTACAATCTTCGACACTTTCTTGGGGCTTTGGCACCCAACTTTTCTTCCAGAACCCTCTCGTTTTTTTAAAGAAAAATCTTGATTGTAACGTTTTAAGACTTTCCCGACTTTTGCCACTCTCCGTTGCGGCCAAAGAGGATTTTTCAAAGCTGTTTCAATAGTCAATTTTAGATTTTCTTCTGAAGTGGATGTGGTTCTTTTCAATATTTTTTTTTTCTACTAAATATCAAAGAGACAACTTTTGCAAGGCCTATTACCATTTTTTTTGAATTTTTTTATGCCCTACAAACAAAGTTATTGCTATTTTTCGATGGGAACTTTTTTTTTGGGACAGTCCTTAGACATTATACAAATCTTTTAAATTTAAATATTTTAATTAAGATAATTAGTTTTGAAATTTGAATTAAAAAAATTAAAAACTCAATTGACTTAAAAGAGGGGCGCCACCATCTATAGATTCTACCCTTATTAACAAACTTGTCTATGTGATTGAGTTTTGTTTTTCAATATAGCAAATTCAAATATATAACAAACTATATTTTAACCTTTGTTTAGTTTAGAGCATTTTATTGAAAATATAATTTCCAGTAAAATTCTATACCTTATCAATTCTAAAAACCTCCCTTGTCTATTTGTAGATACATATCCCCATATCTTCAACAAAAAATTATCTCTTCAATGCAAAATAAATCTCAATTAGAAATGATCTTATTAAAAAGAAAATTCCTAATAAATTCTCACACCCAATACAACACCGAATTCCCTCATATTTCATTCGAACAAATTAATTAATTTAGATAACAAAAGTTTTCTGTTGAACATTTGTTCGCCCTTGGCTTCTGTGCCTTGTTATTGGAGTGAGGGAGAAGAATACAAAAATGTTGGGCATAATTACACATAGATATTTTGTAAATTAGGTATTATGGTTTTCGGTCGAATAGGTTCCATTTCCAGTAAGCTTATTTGTGGTTACGCTGATCACTGATCTACGCGATGTTTAATGGTTAGTTGAAGTTTGCGTTGCTTTGAAAAGCTGTATAGCAAGACTTGATTACTGTTAATAATATTTAATTGGTTGATTGATTAGGTTGTATTGACAGAAAGCAATTGAAATCACAGAAATTCTTTAGATCGAATCTTATCTGAGTGCTTGAAAGGGAAAGTATTGTGCGATCACTTTCAATGCATGTGCTTATCTTTGTATGATAAACATTCACGACTTGGGTGACAATGTTGAGATTGTTGGTATTGTGAATTTGTTCTTAGTTGAGAAATGGAATTTATATGGAAATTATATTATTTACTTAGGTGTAATGCTCTCTGACTGTATGTCAACTCATCAACTAGATTTTCTGCAATTTTAAATAAGTGGATTCTTTGTAGAATTGGAAGTATGTTAAGAGCGACCAATACTAACATATTTAAAAATAATTAAGAAAAATATATTTTTTAAAACATTTCTAGCCATTATATGAAAATGTTATGTCAAACATAGAATTTGAATGGGTAAACCTAGGGGTAAACGTTATCTTAAAGGCCACAAACGAACCAATCAAATAATTCCAAAATCCGTAAAAACAACAAACATTTTTGAGCTTCCACCTACATAAATTGGGATATATTGAGATTTTACTTTAGTTTAGCAACAACTTTCTGGGCCTACTTTTTTACTCATAGAACTTTGAGAAATTCCTGAGGGCTTTAGGCTCTGATTTTTCGTTAACCTTAACTTCGTTCGCAATTTTTTTTTTGCTTTTCTAATAGAAAAGTCTTCAAGATATGAGGTTTTGAAAATATATGTTTTTTCTGTGTCAAACTTTTTGGTAAACTCTTGACAAATTTTGGTGCCAATGAAAAGTTCTGAGCATGAAGGGAATGGTTTTGAAAAATATTGAAACCGTTTTCAAGATATGAGGTTTTGAAAATATCTCTTTCTTCTGTGTTAAGCTTTTTTGTTAGGAATAAGACTTATTTTGGTGTCGATGGGAAGGTCTGAGGATAAAGTAAATAGTATTGAAAAGTGTTTGATATATGAGGTTTTGAAAATATCTGTTTTTTTCTGTGAAAAACTCTTTTGTAGAAAATTCTTAAATTAAATATTTTTTTTACATATTTCTTTTAATGAATATTCTACACACGAAAATAAGTATGTTACACAATGGTATTGAAAATGAAATTTTAATTTGATATTTGAATATAGTATCTGACAATTAAATATTTTGCTATGGGAAAAAAAGACTATTTTTTTTTAAATCACGTAAGTTATCTTTAGTTTTTTAACAACGAACATTCTTTACTTTGGTTCATTTACCTTCTAATTAGTTATGTTCTCTTTCTTGTTTTTTGTATTTAAGATCTGTATAAATTGTACAAAAATTTTATAAACTATAGAGATTATTTCCATATTATTCTTTTTTTATTTTTTCTTAATATTGCTCGTAATAAAATCTTGGAAATTATTCCCATCCCAAAAATCAAACCTTAGACTCCTCTCAAATTTCCTATAATATAATACCCACATTACCTATACTTCAACCCAAAAGTACTTTTAAAATAATAGTAATAGTAAATTTACTATTATGTGTAGCAATGCTTCCTAAGAGTAGTAGTAAATTTCATAATGTTGTTAAAATATACTAAATTTTTGACGAGTGTAACAAAAACATTAAAAATTTCAGATCTTGAAAATGTTTTCAATATTTGTTCGAAAACTTTTTTCAAAGTTTTTTTATGACACCTTCTCAACGATACCAATATTTTAAAAATGTAATGCGTTATTTTTTATTTGATTGGATTTTTTTAATGCATTTTTTGTAAAGTTCTTTCAAAAAGAGAAAGTGAAATTGAATGCAAAATTAGGGTTTCAATTCAAACAATATTTTGGAGAATATATTTTTTTTTAAATATAAAAACTTAAAAAAAATAATTTTTGTGTTAAACATTTAAAATATTGTTTTTCATAAACTCAAAAATGTTATGTTTTTATTGTTTATATATTTTTTTCAACATTACAATAATTTTTTTTTTTTTTATTTTACAATTTTTAAAATTATTTATTTAAGAAATTATTAAAATTGCAAAAATAAAAATCAGCTTTGAAATATTATTTTGAAAAGAATTAATTTTACTTTAAAGTTTTATGTTGGAGAAATCAAATATTTTAATTTAATAGAATTTCCAAAAGTTAAACTTTCATTTTTTTCTAAAAAAAATTATTTTTAAATTTACATTAATTTTAATTTTAATCTAATTCTATTTTAAATGTTTAACATAGCTCTTTTAAAGAAAATCTATTAAAACCTTCCAAACATAAAATTTTTTAGAGTTTGTCTTCCAAACTCAAAATCTAGAAATATTTAAAATAATCGGAAATTCTTTGTTTCTTGTTTTTTATTTTAAAAACAAACTTCTTTATAATAACTATAAAAAAAACTTTTTTGTATTTTTTAAACAAAAAAAGAACCATTTTAAACCCTAAAAGCCTCTTATAAAATATATATTAATATTTCATTATTTTTTAATATTTAAAGTTTTTATTTTTGAAATCTCAGTATATTTATTTTATATTAAAAAATGTGTTGAATTAAATTAATAATTTTATTATAAATGTTTAATTTTTTTTTTTAATTTAAAAAATGTTACATATAAAAAATAAGTTTTTATTTATTAACATTTATATTTATTAAACACAAAACACAAAAATCCATATTTTTAATTTCAATACTCATGAAATGAAGTTGTCTTTTCTTTGAAGTTTTTTTTTATATTTTGAAAATATAAGAATTTTATTTTATTATAAATATTAAAATAATTCAAATTTAGAACATTATTAATTAATACATTATTTTTTTCTATAATTAAAAAAAAAAATCGTCTACGCTATTTTAAATTTTTGAAATTAAATGAAGAGTTTTTTTAAAGTTTCAAATCTTTTATTTGTTAATTTTTAATTTCACCACATTTAAATTTATAAATTATATATTTTTAAAAAGTTCAAAAAAAAAATTAAGAATGTAATTTTTTTTTGGAAAATACAAGAATCTTTCATAATATTTATTAAATACAGGGTTCGTACAAAAAATGTAGAGTGTAAAATAAGCCTTTTAAAGCTCTTTAAAGCCCTTATTTTTCTTCAAAATAATCCCTACAAATTTAGTGATTAAATTAAGAAGAACGTAAAAACACAACTAAAATATTTGAAAATATACATTTTCAGCTTTTAAAAAAATGTTGTTAAACAAAATTGCACTTAAATTAGAAAATTCTAAAACAATCTATATT
>JXPG01005645.1:2507-13659 GCA_001015175.1 Megaselia abdita | reverse complement strand
CATTACTTTTTGGAATTTCCGAATGCAGTGGCGTAGGGAGGCGAAAAACCGAATATTGGGCTATAAAAAATGGACATTTTAGTGAATAACTTCGTTATCTCGAATCACGCCGGGTCGTGTGATATATCATTTTGAAGGTACTAATAAGGCCTACAAACCCCAATCAAAATTTTGGAAATACATGGGCGTAGGCTAAGGGCAACTGAAGTAAAATGTGGATAACTTCGTTATCTCGAATAATATAGGGTCGTGCGATACATCATTTTTAAGGTACTATAATAAGACCTATAATCCCTCATCCAAATTTTGGAAATACATGGGCGTAGTAAAGGGGCAACTAAAGAAAAATGTATTTTTATGGAAGTTATGATTCCTAATATGATTTATATGGTTCCTTTTATATTATTCAAAGAGAGGATGGGCCAATGGGTGTGAGTTGGGCAATTTCAGAATTAATTTTATAAAAAAAACCCTAGTGCTACTACGGAACGTACTTTCACTGCACCACTTCATTATTTGTTTTGAGGGATTTTTAGGGGTTATACATACAAAAAGAGACTTTTAAATTTTTGTGTTCTTTTTCTTTTAACTACCTTTGAAACATGCTAGTTAAAAATAGTTAGAAGAGTTAGCTAGCCTACACATCTGATATGTTTTTTTTTTCGATATTTTCTTGTTGAATTAATTAAAGTTTGCATTTGACATTCTTGGGAAATTAAGAATCAGTTGGAAACAGCAATTAATTATGTTCACAGTTCCTCTTTTGTGTGTTAACACAATGTAGCTACAATTATAATTATAAATTTATGGACATCAAACAAAAGCAAATGCAGTTACCCAAAGCGAAATCAATTATTCATTGATACATACAATGTCACTTAATTCCAGCAAAGTAGATTTCAGTTTATAACACTATTTTGTGTTCACGATGTTATTCGAAGTTTAACGACAGAAATGCCATAAAGCATAATAACAATGAAGCAGCCTTTTAAACTCATTTGAAAAGTTCAACCTGCTCGGCATTTTTATCCTTAAGCTTAAATATCCTTTATGACATTCACAATAAATTGCACTCATCCCGCAAATGCTTGTCGCATACATTTTTCTGGATCTTTTTTGTTTAATAAACACGAAAACCAGAAAAGGTGTATCCAATTTGCATTTCATGTAAAGTGCTCAGTAGAGAAGACAGTTACAGTTAAAAATGCAGGAATGGGAAGCATTCCAGAAAACTCTGTCAACTAAAAAGCCAATTGAAAAGAGACTCTGAATATGGTGTACATACAAAAAAAAACTCACTCATATATGAATTGCAATTATACCGGAGAAAGTAATACCGTTGCATACTGCCAACCGACTTATTTAACCAAGCTTTTATTTTATATGTTTGTTCTTTAGTTGGCTGCCTGGTATAGTCTTTTTACTGTGTCAGTAGAAAAAAATCCTTTCATATTTATGTCGGGCGTTAGTGGGTAAAGCAGCAAGAGTGATGTTTGCAGAGAACAATTGTTTCTTCTTTTTCCTATGCAATTATTCTTTTCTGATGGTGGTGCGATAAAGAATAATTATTCTGACTTTGAATATAGTGAGATATTGGAAAATATTTTATAAGCGAAGAATTGTGGCAGAGTATTCAAAATTTTTTTAGTTGGGTTCAATTTTTTTTTATCTTATCGGTCTAGTTGGTAGTTCCGAGCTAAGTTCGAAGCCAGTCCCTAATTGTTTACTTTCAAGAAGAATATTAAATTTAAATTAGAACGCAATTACAAAAAAACCAAACATATTTGGAATAGAGATTTGAAGGTGATAATTTAATTACAATACACTGAAAAAACGAAATGTATAATTTATTCAAATATTTCGTTTTAAATATAGGCTTTTATTATGATGTGCCACAATCTCCCACTGAGTGTAGTACTTTTGCTTTAACGATTCTGAGTTCGATCCTCTAACCCACTTCCTAATTTTTCGTACGAAATTTTCGTTCGTGTGTACCACACAAAAGTGCTAATTTGTATCATTTTTAAAATGTGTTAGAAATGATTTTTGCCATTTTAAAGCGTCATTTTTTTATATTCCAAAAACAATGATGAGGATTTGAAGTCCTCATCAGTATATTTATTAATTTATATCAGCTATAAGACTTTGAACCAAATAAAAACGCTCTTTTTTTGAATTTCGTAGATATTTCGATCTTTATTTGAGATCTTCAACAGTACTATAATCAATACATCAGTCATATTAAAATTAAAAACAAGTAAGAATTTGTATACCTTATTCGATTAAAAAGCTAAAAAATCATCTGGTTCATAAAATAAATTAACATTTAACCACAATACAATTCGCAAAATTAACAAAAAATAGTTCAACATGAACATGTCACGGTCAAAAGCAACAGAAAACTAACGCATTAAACTAAAAATCCAGGTGACGGCTACGAATCGAACTCAAAACGAAGTGGTAAAATTTGTAGTGATAGTATTTTCATTGATGGTAAGTAACAGCATCCGTTATGCGTTGGTTCGACGTTTACTGTCGTTTGGTTGAACGATATTTTTCCAGGAGGTAGGAGTAAAGCGATGAAAAATTGTCTGTGTCTCGTTTGTAATTTATGACGTTGTCTTCGTTGAGAATAATATGAACTAGTTCGGCTATTTTCCTCTTTTCATAGTTGGGTTCATACTCTAAAATTGATGCTGAATCAAAGTCGAATATATGGCCGGCAGAATGATGATGTTCTGCCAAGGCTGTTCTTTTTGAGCAATCTGTTTTCTTGCATGTGCTCTTGTGTTCACTGATTCGCTTTGAGAACCTTTGCATCGTGATTCCTATATACGACTTTTGACATGACCCACAATCAATTTTGTATACCAGTTTGGATTGGTTTTCACTCTTTTCAGTATCCTTTAGTTTTGAAAAGAATTTGTTCGAAGTCTTTGTATTATAAAAAACTACATCTATTGTGTTTTCTTCTTTAAAAAGTTTGGCAATTTTAGGAGCTAGTAATGGTATATTACTCATCAGTATAACCAAAACGCGGTATCAAACTTGAGTATCGTATAAGATTTGCTTAACTAAAATTTTAAAAACTTAAGCGTTATCTGGTGTCGACCAATTTATCTGCTGTTAATGGCAGTTTGTAGTAGTCAGGTAGACCTTTAAAATAAGGTAAACAACGAATACATAAAAGTATTTAAAAAAATCCAAATTGAGCCCCATAGTAAATTACACAAGTTTTAAAAATTGGATTTAGAGATTGCAATTTCAACCATATTTTTGTTTTAAAAAATCTAAATAACTTCAAAAATGTATGTTTGTTTTAAAAATAAAAAAAAAAAAAAAACATGTTTTACGCTCTTACCACCAAAGTTAAATTTATATATAAATTATTGTTTTTTGCAAGGTTTAATATTTTTGTACAGCATTCTAAAAATTTCACTTTTAAATATTGGTTTTAAGCTTTATTTAATCAAAAATGTTCAATTTGTATTAATTTTAAAATATTTTTTTTTAAATCACAATTCTTAAAATTAAATTAGCTTTACAAATTTTACAAGAATTAATTTTGATTATACTTTTTTTGTTAAAGAAATCCAATATTTTCAATAGAATTCTAACAATTTGAAATATTACTTAATTTTTGTTTGTTTTTGAATTCAAGATCGTAAAGATTTTGTTTTATTCTTTAATTATTCTCAAAATATGTGAATTTTAAACTTTTTTGAAAATGTAACTTTAATAATAATTTTAATCTTAATTTTTTAAGTCATAATTTTTCTATTTAAACATAAACAAATTTATCAATGATGATTCCGCACTGATTATAAAATAAATTTAGCTTATTTGAGCCCTAAGAAGCCTTTTTTAAAAGCCTTTATGAGCCCTAGCAAGCATTTGTATGAACAATGTTTATATTTATAAAAAATTGGATTATGATAAATTTTATATTTATTTAAAACAAAACACAAAAATCCATATCTTTACTTTTTTTTGTATATTTTTAAAATATTATAATTTTATTGAATGAATATTAATATAAACAATTTTTTAGGGTTTTTTTTGAAAAAAATGATACATCATTTTGAAGGTACTAATAACCCCCATCATTTCCCATCCAAATTTTAGAAATACATAAGCGTAGGAAAGGGGGAATTCAAGACAAATGTATTTTTATGGACTTTTTCTAGTATGATTATTTTGGTTCCTAATATATTATTCGAAGGATGGGGCCAGATACTGTGAGTTGGGCAATTTTATAATTCATTTAAAACAAAAAAACCCTAGTGCTACTACGGAACGCGGTTCTAGTGCACCGCTTCATTTTGAATGTTTTTAAATTTTTGAACATATATATATATTTTGGGATTCAATACTTTCACAAATATTTATTTTTAACTTTTCAAATTAAATGAAGGTTTTCTTTAATTTCCAAACTTCTTATTTTTAAAATATTTTACAAAATTTGTATAAGGATAAATAATAAAATTCATAACATAAAAATCCATGGTTTTTTTATTATATAAAAAAATTTAAATTTTTTGAATAAGATTAAGAATTAAAAATAAATTGGTTTAAAAAATATGATGGAAGGATTTGGTAAAAAAGACTTTAGAAATAGTCTCGAAAATACTTGCGAAATTCAATGATATATAGATAAGCGTTTATTATAATTATTATGATTTAATGTAAAAAAAGAAACGGTTACTTTGAAAAATTTGAATAACGTTACAGTTTTTGAAGATGGATAATGTAAAAAATGGTAAGGATTTTTTAGAATTAATACAAGCAATTAAAAATAAAGAAAACCAAACCATCAGTTTTACTTGTTTTCCCAATGACTTTTTTTTATCCAAGTATAATAAAAATTAAGACAATGTCGCTCTTGAAAACATATTCTACTTTTTGTATCAAGTTTTCTTGTATGCAGTTAAACCTTTAGAATCAGGTGTAGCATGATACAATGGACTTAGTGACTGTCCAATGATGGTATTCAAAACAAAAAAACCCTACTTTTTCATTCTGTTACAAACAAAAATTGAAAAGTAAAAAATAGACAAAAAAGCTTTTCATCGGAACCACTTCCTCATTAAATTTGGCATATATTTGATTTAATAGTTTCCGGTGTAATTAATAAATTCACTGTAGAATTGTTTTAGTTCGCTCGTCAAACCCAAAAAAATTGCACCGCAAAACTGAATATATATTTTCAATTTGAGGTCAAAAGGGAAAACTGAAAAACAAAAAACGATGTCGACATCCATCGCCTCCTCCGTAGTAGTATCTCTCGTTATTGATTTTCTTCTCAATATATACTGTTTTTGTACATTGAAGAGCTCTCGGATTCTGAGTGTTTTTCTAAGAACACCCAAACCAATCATATTTATATTAAATTCAATATAGTCATGTCTTCTGTCTTTAATAAATTTATGAAAACCAAAAGTAATTGCTTGATGCAGTATAGTGTTTCGGTTGTCATTTGCTTTGCCACCACAACAAAACTCTAATTAAAATTTCGAAAATTATATTACAAAATATAATCTACACAATAAATATTTTAAATATCTTGATAGTTAATTAAGATAAAAACCGTAATAGTTTTGGTGGTAAACGATTTTTTTTGTTCAGTTTTGTTTCCACTCCTTCTAACTTAAATGAATGGAAAACATAGAGTCTTTCCATAGAACTACAATAAGGAGTAAATTTTCCGCATGTTCTTTCCAATTACCAGAGAAGAGACAGACTTTTTAAAAATAATTTTCTTGTGTCATGATAATGGTGTTTTCTTTTGTTTTCCTCTGTGCTCTGCAGATGGATGAGGTTTTCAGCCACAAACTTATCTTTGAAAAGTGAGTGCAATTTTCGTCTCTTTTGTGTAATTTGGAAATAAATTAAGTATGGTGGTTTTTGTGATTTGATGTGGCAAAAAGTTTTTTTTATTAATTTGACAGTTTGTATTTTCCTTATAACAATCGAAGATTTTTTTTTTGTAATCTTACGTGGAGGCTTACGTTACGTTTAGAGCAGTTTCTGATATCAGCAAATGTATCAAGCATGTGTGGGAGAATCTCCTATACTTTAAATTATCTGAGTAAATACTTACAAATGTAGGAAAAATACTTACGAGTTTTTTACCCACGAAATTAAGAAAAATACCTAAGCTGTGTTGGAGAAATTAATACTCTTTTATTGAAGTGAGTAAATTACTTACAAATGTAGGAAGCAGTCTTACGTGTTATGTATTCACGGAAACAGGAAAAATACCTCCCTCCCATGCTTCAATTGATTGAATTATAAATTTAACAATTTGGTTATAAATTTTAATAGTTTAATTACGGATCTCGGTGTCATTTTTGACAAAGAAATTAATGTTAGAACGCATATCGATAAGATCGCGACTAAAGCATCGCAAATTGGTTTCATAAAACGCTTAATTAAAGAGTTAAGTGTTCGATCGTTTCCCGCCACTTATATATAACATTTGTTCTACCGATTTTAGAGTAAGCAAAAATTACCAAACCCAAATTGACCGTTGATTGGTTCGCGTTACGTTATTGGCACAATCCTCTTAACCTTCCCTCAAATTTATGTAGATTAAATTTAGTTCATTTACAGTAGTAAATAAAGTAGTGGCCTCCTTTCATAGAATCCCAGGATATTTAATATAATAATGGCAGCTAAATTGAATTGTTCTGAGAAAACAGTTCGAAATATTAAATTAAAACAAGGTCTTAAGTCGTATAAAGTCCAAAAAGTACCCGAAAGGAATGCTGCCAAGAACTAGGAAGCGTTGAACAGAGCTAAAAAGTTGCAAGCTGATTTTATACAAAACTTTTAATGCTGCATCACGGATGATGAAACTTACGTGTTGTGCGATTTTTCCCAATTGCCTGGTTAGGAGTTTTATGTTGTGACTGAACGAGGAAGTGTTGAAGAAAAGTTTAGAACCAAACAATGATCGAAGTTCCCTAAAAAGTTCCTCGTATGCCAGTCAAGTTTGTAGTTGCGGGGACAAGAGTCCAAGTTTCGTGACATCTGATGACATCATAATACACCAAATTGTCCAGAACCGGCCAATTGAAAGATATTAGGCTCTGATAAAAAGGGAGTGAAAATCAACAAACAAGACAACACTGGACGTATCAACTTTCTTAAATAAGTGGAACTCTACAGCCAAGAAGAGTGAAGAAACAACAATTAAAGCTTTAATATATAGCAAACTTTCCAATTTTTGTAAGTCTTTAAATTTTAGGATTTTGGACAAAGTATTATCTATAACTTTGTAGTACTTTATTCTTCAAAGAGAACCGCTAATTTGCTATAATTTTGAACGCAAAACACGAAATAATTCTGAATCTTAAGAAACAAAATATGAAAACTAAGGAAATATTAAAGGTATCAGGAATGGATATCAGCAGAAGATTTGTTCAAAGGACCGTAAATCGTTTTCTTGGAAGTGACTCTGTGAAATTGAATAATACGGTTGGTCGAAAGCGGTCATTACGCATTTCCAGAAAAATCACAAAAAGTGCCATAAGTCGAAATCCAGCTCGATTCGCAAGCAAATTGGCAAAAGACATGGAAATTGCAAGATCTGAAGTTCTGAGAAGTATACTCTCTCCAGCGTACAATAATTTCTTCGTCGTTTACCAATAGCTTTCCTGACGAGTCGCTTGTTGGTAGTGAATAACCCTCACGCTGTCTTTCACCTGTTGGTAGAACTTTCTGGTGTTACCTGTCTCATCTCGCCATTCTCTAATCAGTGGATTTCTGGAGCTTGCTGTGGCGTCCAATCTCTTTTCTTCCAATCTGAGCGTTGAATTCAACAACGACATATTTAGCGTCATACTTGGAACAATGACCAATGGCTACATCCAGTTGGTCGTAGAACTCATCCTCCAGGAACTCAAACTGTTGTTTGGTCAGGGTGTTCTATGTGTCTCGGTGCATATGCGCAACGAAAAGTGATGTTATAGAAAGTACCTTTCAGCCGTATCGCTAATGTTCTCTGGTTCGACAGGACACCATCCCATCAAGCTACTTCTTAACTCACCTCTAACAACTATTTCTCTCGTCCGAAGTAGTAAATGTCGCTTTTCCTTTTCTTGTCCTGATATAATATTTGAGATAACCATTTGAAAGTTAACTAACATTCATGGCGAAAACACCGATTGTGATTGTTAACGTAACTAACGTTAATTAACGGTTAATGGTTACGTTAATATTGTTCTTCGGCCCGGAACGATTTTAGTTTTTTTGCTCATTATAACATTTTACTGGGGTACATTTTTTATTTAAACTCTAAAGTAATACAAATATATTTATTAAATAAATAATATTCTATTTAAAAAGCTTTGTTTTTTTTTTTTTTTTTTTTCAAAAAACATTGTTTTTTTGGGGTTTAACTAACCGTTAAGTTAATAATGTTACTAACCATGCCGCTCATCCAATTTAACTAAGAAAACTGTAAGTCCTCAGGGAATTTTCTCAACAAATATTGTTTGTAGTCAGTCTCAAGAAAGCGAAAAACCTACATTAAACCTCGAATATTATGACATTCCGAGTTTTTTTACATTTCCATTGAATTCACACCAAACCTCCCAGAATATGACAACGCTCACAAACTTTTTTAAACCTACGTACAACCAAGCCCTACAATGAGAAAATGTTCTTGTAATAAAATACAACGAACAAGAAGGGTAGACCTGGTACAGAGAGACGCAGAACAACTACGTATACCAACATGGAGAAGAACAGCTAGATCCAGAGACAGATGGTCGAGGTTAATCCATTCAGCGGAATCTATACTTAAGTTTCGTCGCTGGATATGTATGTATGTAAAATACAATATAAATATGTAGAACACGTATTTAATAAGTACGACACTCATTGAACATATACATTATTTTGATCAGTTCTCAACACCCATTAGTTGTGTGGTACACATTCTTGAGTGTGTAGGTTACTCATTGAAATGTGTAGAATGTTGACAATAAATACAATTTGTAAATTTTTATTATTAAAATGTGTGAAGTATGAACAGAATATGTTCTGCACAAATAAAAAATATGTATCCCACCCAATGCAATATACATTTTCCTGATCATTAAAATGTGTAGCACACTTATTTCATGTATACAGTATCAAATGCAATATTTAAAAAAAATCATTTGAAATATAGGACATATTGCAGTACATTAAAATATTTCGTTTTTTCAGTGTATACAAGATATACTTTAAAAGGATAATCAACATTATGCCAATTTTGTCATTTTATGGGAAGTTTCTTTTCACTAATAAAAATTATCAATTTTCGGATACATTCAAGAAACAAAACTTCAAATAACAATTTACAAACAAAATGCATCTCAGTTTTTATAATAAATTCCAAAATAACAATAGAAAAACTCATTAAAAGGGAGGAACATTAAAATAATCCTCATGGTTATTAAATTAGAAAGTTTTTAATGAATAATTCATCATCACGATTATAATGGTTTCTTTCCATCTTCATAATCAAGACGATCATCATAAGAACATCATCATCATCATCAGAAAAAAGACTGCCATAACAGTCAGTTAGACAGACTGACTTAGTTTAACTTGAAGGATGAACGAGCACTTCAAAGAAAATAGTGTGAAGGATTCTTTTCATTTTTTATGTGCCACGGAAATTATCCATTATATTATATTCTCTCTTTTCTTTCATTTGCATTTTTAATAAAGGATATGATTACTTTTTTCGCGACAAATATGAAGCTTGATGAAACAATAAGTGACGTTCGTTCAGTGTTCTCTAATATACTTTAAATCATGCCGTATGGAAAAACAGAAAGTGAATTTGTTTTTCCGTCTAATGTTCTTTTTGTTGTTGGTTTTGAGGTTGAGGTTGACTCGCTTTGTGTCGCTGAGGTCGTTCTCTATTGGCTGGCATGTGACATGTCATCAGGCTAATTTGTGTTGGTGAACTCAAACGTTCAAGGTTGATGATTTGCTTTGGGGAATAAGTGTCAGTCTATGGAGTTAGTAATACGTTATTTATATTTTTCTATTTTTGGGGTAAACGGGTTAATAACTGGTTTATTATTGCAAACGTAATCGTTTCATTACTATGAATTACTTTATTACATTTTTTGGTTTGTTTCTTTTGCAATCAAATAATTGAACGTTATAAGTAGTCACGGATTGTTCTTCATTTCGTTTTTATTGCTTTGTTTTAATTTTTTATAATATGTATATATTATATTTCAATGGTCTGGAGTTTAAGTGCAAAAAGTAAAAATATTTTTAAAAAATAAAAGGTCAGTAATATTGTAATATTGTTTTTCATAAACGGAAATTTAATCCTTCGATTCCGGAAATAATTTCATTTTATGAATCATTTCATTCTTTGTTTTCAAAATTACCCGAAATAAGAGACTACTATCTAATATTCCTGATACTGTTCAATCTGATCTAAACCTCTCACATCTCTTTATTGATAGAGATTCAAAATTAGCATCGTTTTTTCTGACGTAATCATACAAAATTTAAAATAAATGATGGAGAAATTTCTTTCAAAACTTTGTTGAAAATATTAAAAATGTACTCTGAACTTAGACAAAGTTCTTCCAGGTTAAAGAATTATTTTTACGCAGAACTCAAACATTTGTTAATTTAGAGAATACAAAAGTTAATCAAAATTCTCTGGGAAGCAATGGGAATGTCAGTTAAATTTCGTTTTACCCTAGAAACAAAATTTAAACAAATATTTTCGGAGAGGAATTATCTTCAACAACAATGGAACGAGAAACATGTTTTACTTTTGTCTAGGTTTTTAAACTTGACTTTTTTCTTGTTTCCGTTTCGAACAAATTAAAAAAAAAAAATTGTTGTTTCTCTGGGAGAAACTCAAACAATCATCAAAATATCTTCAAAAATTGTTGATAACAAGAACCCAAACTGGACTTAATGCCTGAGACATAGCGCCTGATCACTTATGACCTGAGTCAAAAATAAATTAAAAAATATGAAATAGCATCCATGAATTAGGATCCTAAAAAAATTAAAAAATAACATCAACAGAAAAGAAATTATGTCCGAATTTTCGGATATTACCACATGAAATAACATCCGATGACATTGAATCTGAAAATGGGAAATAATATCCAGAAAA
>JXPG01005637.1:1116-31920 GCA_001015175.1 Megaselia abdita | reverse complement strand
ACGTAGTTCTACTGCACCGCTTCATTTACAGGTGTCCTTGCATTTACCAATAGTTCGGCTCCAGTTGTTGTTGTTTCGATCAATTTCAAAATTTTGTGCAATCAGATTGCTCAGCCTATTTTTCTGGGACGTGAGGTTTTGATGTTCTTGCGGACTTCTTTGACGTTGACAACGAGGCCTATTCCTTTCTGATATACACAATTTAGTAGTGTCAGATAATGTGAGATGCTTATCATAGATTACTTCTGCAATATCTCTAGCCTGTAAAATCAAATTTGTTAAATTTTGGATCTTATTGTCAATACTCACTGTTCCATTAAGATTAGTGAGTCCTTCAGTTGTGGTGGATTTAAACAAATTGTAATTAGCTTTTTTGTAGTTGAAGTTTGGGGAAAAAATTAGAGGAGTTGGTGTCTAGTTGACAGGTAACCTCTAGGTTACGATGGCGTGTTGGTTAGGAGAATGTCAATTGTGAATGGAATTCTGTTACGCTGATGCGGATAATAAGTTGGTGAATTTGGGTCGTGGATAAAGAAATGGGAACTTTGTTGAGAATTGAATACAATATGGAGCCAGCTGTGTTTTTGCGGATACAGTTCCAAGCTGAGTGCTTTGCGTTGAAGTCCCCGAAGATAAGAAACTCTTTGTTTGGAGGTGAAATATGTTTTATATCGGTTCTGAATGAAGAGTAAAACTTTAAAGAATAAGCACTAGTTATTACTATCGGTTTGTTGTTAAATATAACCTCTATAGGTAGTTGGTTGGTGTAGGTGCTAGCACTCTCGCCTTCCAGTCTGACGATTCTGAGTTAGATCCTCAGTGCACACGTCAGAATTTTTCGTAAACAATTTTCTGTCGTGTGAGTCGGATATACTACCTGACGCCACCCTCGTCGCTTCGATTTTGATGAAATAAAAGGGTACCTCTAATACACTCGTTGGAATAGCAGACAGCTCATCACTGACTATTTTCAGAGGAATAGGGAAAATTAACAACACTGATGTAGAAAAGCAGCTGATAAACACATAGGAAGCAAACATTCCTTAATATCACTGCTACACCTTGAGTCAGCTTTGGCTTGTTGTGTGATTTAGTATTTTTTTTTTAGATATATTTTCTATGTTTTGTTGAGGGGAAGTACTTTGTCAGAAATAGAGTTGTGGATCAGTATGGCCACTCCGACACAGTGGTCTGTCATTTCTGTAATGTAATTCTGTCATTTATGTAATTGTGAATACAAACTTTGTGTTGATCTTTAAGAAAAGTGTCATTGATTAATGCTATGTCTATTTTGTTGTTGTGAAGAGTGAGTTCAATTTCACTTATTGTTGTTTGGACATGCCTTGAGCGTTCCAATGAAGCTGCATTTGTTGTGAGTTTGATCGTATAGTAAGATATTCAGATGTTCTAACCTAACCTAAGATATTCAGATCTTCAGGGACATTTAGGATCGTTGGCTCTATGAGTAGCCGGCTTCTTGTTTTTGAAACATTTGACTGCATCCGCCTCGATGTCGAATTTGCATTCAGAAGTCATGTGCTCAGTACTAGCACATATCATACATGCAGGGGATCTGTAGCAATGCTCGCTCCATGTCCGTAGATCAGGCAATTTCAACACAAGGGTGGGTTGTTCTTATCTTTGGGTTTGCATTGCTTCCAGTGAACTTGAGTTCTACAAATAAGCCTTACTTTTATAATTTCACGCATTGTTATACTGTTTCTTTTGAAAGTCACAGCATAAGATGCATTATCTTCATTGCTAAATTTAGATTTTACTTCTCTGACTTCATGTGGTTCCATATTAAGATCTTTACGATTTCCTATTATTTCCTCCACAGGTATACAGGGTAAGCCATATCGAAACACCTTAAATTGTCGATGGTGTTCAAATTTTTTGTAGATCTCTGAAGTTGTGTTTTTTGTCCAAAGTATTGACTTAGTTGTTAGTGAATGTTTTCTCAATGTCATTATCAATGGTTCAAATCGGTCTCCTTGGAAGATGTAATTGTTCTGCTCGTTTCGCCCAACAAGTATTGTAATGTTTTCCTGTAACAACAATGCCAAACCGTAAAAAAAAACGATAAAAAAAACCTTATGACAAAATTTAATTTAATACATAAACATAAATAAAACACTAAAATAGAATAATTTTAAAAATGATTTTCTTTTTCCTCGAGGACATTGGATTTCTTTCTTTGTAAAGTGCTCTTGGCCATTTGAGCGTTCATCAATTCATGCTTCGCAATCTCTAACTGTTTAGTCAATTCCAGAGTAATCAGTTTTTCACCGTTTAAATCTGATTTCAAATCGAGAACTTCTTCTCGGAGATCTTCAAGCTCGCAATTCAGGTCTTCTATTTGATCGCGGAACTGGAAATTTCTTTTAATTAATATGTGAAAAAAGATAATAGTTTTAGAACTTACCCGAGAGCTAACTTCCATCTCAACTTTCTTAGTCTCAATTTTCAAAAGAGTCTGCCAAGCCTCTCTACTCGATTCTTCGGATTTTTTGTATCGCTCATTTAAGTCTTTTCTAAGTTTATCTTCAAGATTAGTCATTGCGCGGTCATGCTCAGCTTTCATTATGATTATTTGGTCCGTTAGTTCTTGTCTATCGTATTGGAGTCTGTGGAGAAGAGGTTTTTAGTATCAATTTTATTTATTTTTTAGCTTTAAAAGCCACATTTTTAAAATGATTTTTTTATAATTCACTTAAGAAATTGCTGGTTTTAAGAAAATATGTATATTATTAAATGTTGTTTATTTTTTTGTGGAAATTGATTGACATAGAAGACAAGTCTGAATTTAATTTAATTAAGTTAAATAAAACAATTTAAATTTAAAGAAAGCTACAAAATGGACAAGTTATTCTCTTTTCTGTGTTTTTTTTTAGTTTAGTCAAACAAACCATTTTAAAGAAAACAAGTGTTGGAGCTGCAATTATCATAAAATTAATCTAACAAACTCATTTTAAAATTGCAAATTAACCAAGCTTTAAAATTGCATTTTATATGATTAATTTAAAAAATGATGTGTTTAATTTTTGAAAGTTTTAAGTCTTTCTTTAAATCATTTTTTGTTTGTTCTAAACTCAAAAATATTTCTTTACATTTATTATCATTTTAAAATGTTTTCCAAAATTGTTTAAAAACTCAGATTTAAATAAGAATCTATTTTCTTACATTTTTGAACAAACATTTTTTTACAAAGACCAAAAACTCAAAAATTAAGCGAATATTTAAAAATGATTTCCACTTCCCAAATAAAAAATACTAAAGTTACTAAGAATATCAAAATAAAGGAAAACTAAAAATAAAAAAAAGAAAACTCACTGTGAATTTTGAGCAATGAGCTCGTCAACCATTCTATCATTGCTCCTGGGTTCGTAGTTCGTCGAAGTGAACCATGAAAATCTCCGTCCAGTGTCTTTTTTCTTTTGACTTTTAAAGACAATATTTTTAGCGATGGAAGCGTAATTCAAGACATTCATGTTCTCTTCGTAAAACTGTTCCAATGGGGTCAAAGCCACAATCATGCACAGTTTCTCCTTTCCAAGTAAAGCTGGTTGTAACAACATCGTAAGCTTCGATTCTCGAACAGGAATCACTTCAGGATTTCCTTTTCTTGTGATATTGTTATTTGCAGTGTCCAAACATCTCCCTAGCACAACCAGAGACTTGTTGATTGTCTGAGCTTCTTTCAAGCGGGAACCGGCGCAGTTGGTTTTAGTCTGTCGTTCTGATCCAGCCAGATCACAGAATCTATAGGATTGGGTGGTGAACAAGTCTGGATGGGAGTATTGTATTATGTCCACCATAAAAATGAAATGAGAGCGACTGGAGTTGGCATTCACTCCGGTGTCGGCGTAAGTTACACCTTTCAGTCCGGTTTTAAGAATATGGTAAGCTTCTGATGCAGTCCTGACATGGATGGTATTAAGTTCTTTGACATAGACGTTTCCGTGGTTGGACACAACTTTTAACGACTTTCTTTCCAAGTGTTTCTTTCGAGTCTTTGTTTTCAATGTTGGCGGTAGAGCCAGGAGATCAAAGACGTTTTCATTGTAAATCTCAACGAATGAAACCCATATAAAAATCGAGCAGTTATCTTTATAAGTTCCTGTGAAATTGTGGTCTCTTTCGATGTACTCTTTAAAATAATGGTAATCTTTAGTGAAATCATCCAAGCTTAAAAGTGTGTTTTTCACACGGATATCAGCTTGAGCTTCTTGATCTGAGAGAAGCTTACATTCACCATAATGCATTTTGGACACTGGCTGTGGGTGAATATTTTGGTTGTGTTTTTCGAAAATGTGTTCAAGAGCTCTAGGCAGAATCCCAGGATCTTCTTCATGACCTGTGGGGGTTTTCAATTTAAATAAATGGTAGAGTTTAGGAGTCATAATTGATATAATGTGAGTTTGGTTTATTTAATAAAAAAATATATATTTTAAACTATATAACATATAATTAGTATACTATTTGATTAATTTTTGACATCGGAAATGTATTTTATTGAAAACAGTTCTAAGGTCAAGAAGGTTTAAAAAAATAATGATTCTACTGGTCTTTTTAAGCTTAATTTATAAAAAAAAATTGTATTTTTTTTTCTAAAAAAAGTATAATTGAATTATTATTTTAATAAAATGATCTATAATGGAAAAGATTAGGCGGACCAAATTTATAGCTCTGCCTTGAGTCCACTTAAAAAAAAATCAATTCTAAATTATATAAGATATTCAACAGGAGTTACTTAAGAAGAGAAAAACAAGAACTAAAATTCGTTAATTAATTATTTCGAGCATTTGATTATAACATTTGAGTTGAAACATGTTATTTTTAAATATAATATTTTACATTGTACATCAAACAAATATTTATTCATTTATGGGTTTTTGGTATGTGTAGTTGGGAAACGCAATTTTATTCACTGTCAGCTTTTTGTTATACAGTTAAGACTCGATTCTTTGGATATTACATCAAAAATGTTACTCAACATAGAGTCCTTTTTTTTTTAACAAAAAAATCTAACAATGTCGGTGATTACCCTTAAAGATAGTTTCAAGTGTTAAATATATTTTTTTAGATCTCATTTAAAAACTTTTAAAGAACACAAATCTTATTAAGAAACTTGAATATCTTCTTTCAAAGCTGTAAAGCATCATTTGAAAATAACCCTTATATAAAGAAAAATCAATCAGAAATGAGCAGCTCCATATGTGCTATATCCCATATATACATAATTCTACTTTAGAACATAGAACGGGGAATCGAGAGGAGTCATGAAATATATGTAATCCATTTTTGGGATGGAATAGGTTCCAAGATTGCATAAAAAAACAAAATGCTACAATTTAAAAAAAAAAAAACACAAATAGTATGGATGAATATTGGTGAAAATATTTTATATTCTGTTTATGGGATCAGTGTAGGTAGGTTTTATTTCGACGATTTTTATGAAATTCTAAGAACAAATAAACTCAAATGTTAAAAAAGAAATTTAAAAAATAGATAAAAAACAGTTTTTCTATTAGAAATTCTAAGAAATCCCTAAAACCAATCAATACCTCCAATATGAAACAAAAAAAGACAAAAAAAAGAGTTCTAAAAATAAGATAATTTTTTAAAATGAACAAATACAATAATTTAAAGAGAAACTCTTTACTTAAACTTTTATTATTACAAAAGGAAAAAAACCCTCAAAAAGCTAAACAAATTTGAATTTTCTAAATTTAAACAAAATAGAAAGAAATACACAAAATGTCGAATATTAAAGAGTTTTTCAAAATTAACAAATATCAAATCAATCATAATCAACAGAAAATGTTATATGAAATTCAAGAAACAAGTCAAAAATAAGGAAGTATTTATATTTTAGTCAAGTCTAAGCTAACTATTACCCTTAATCATAAAAACAAACTAAAAATTATTTTCTTATAAACATATAAGAATTGATATATTTATAGTATGTTGAATGCAAAAGCTTTCAAGATTCCAAGCTATATTTCATAATATTACATATGCTTTAATAAAACAGATATGAAAGAGAATATTTTGGGGATTGAGACTGTCAATTCGAATTCAATGTAATCAAGAAACGAAATTCAAACAAATATTTTCTGAAAGATACATTTTCTAAAGTAAACAAAACAATGGTATAAGAAACATGTATTGCTGTGGGTTGTCTGGCTTTTACAGGGTTAATACAAATATCATTAAGTTAAAAATAAAACAAATAAAAAAAGGCTTTTGTAACGAAATATTTTTGGGTTACTTGGCATTATTTTATTAATTTACAGAGATTTTTCGATGCGTATTACAGTTCATACAAAAATTTCAAAGTAAAAATTATATATTTTAAAATTTACTGATTCAAAAATATACCCGAAATTAGGCCTATAAAGCAAATAGTGAAACTTTTAAAATTAGACAAGTCTTTACAATTGAATTTTTTTTTTTTTTTAATGGGATTTTTTATAGTTTATACTTTGTTCAAAACAAAAATTCTCTTTTAAATTGTATTATTTCAATATATTTAATGTATGTAAAAAACATAAATTTTGTGAAAAAAAGTTTTAATCAGATTTTTTTCTACAAAATGTTTTTAATTTAATTAATATTTAATTAATAATTTAATTTTCATATTTTCGAAAATTTTGGGTAAACAAAAAAGTGTTGGGAAATTGCGTTTTAATCAGATTTTTCTTCAACAAAGTGTTTTATTTAAGTAAATTAAGACATTAAAAAAATCCAATATTTTAATATTTTCGAAAAAATTGTAAGGTACCAAGGGGTAATTGTAATTTTTTCAAAAATTTAATTTCACTTTTAAATTTAGTTTTTGAACTTTATTTAATCTAAAACTTCAATTTATATATTGTTATGAAAATTTTACAAGAATTGATTTTGATTATATACTTTTAACTTTTTTGTTAAAAAAATAGTTTTTCAATAGAATTCAAACTATTTGAAATCTTATTGAATTTTTTGTTTGTTTTCGAATTCAACATACTGTAAGATTTGTTTTTTTTTTTTTAATTATTCTTTAAATTTTTAAAATATTTATTTTTTTTGCTAATAGAATACGTTAATTTTAATCTAAAATCTCTCTATAATTCATAACTCTTCTTTCTATCTAAACCTAAAAGATTACAAAAAATATAAAAGTATTTTCAAATTTGAACTATTGTTTTGCAAACAAAAATTCTAGTATTCTGCTTTTTCATTTTTTAACATACATTTTTCAAAATTGTTTTATTTAAACAATTCTAATAAACAAATTTTCAAAGTCTTTATTTAAAATATAGAAATATAAATATTAACAAAATTCTCTATCCTTTTCTATCTATCCTAAGTTTAAAAACTTATTGAAAAACTACTTAATAAATTTTAATGTTTGCTTCTAAAATAAGGTTAATTTTAATCTTAAATTGCTTTTCAATTTATAACTTTTCTTTCGTTTTAAACATAATAAATTGCATCAAATTTGAATTATATTTTACAAACAAATACTCTAGAAGATTCAAATTTATATTAAAAGAGCCCTAAAAAGCCTTTGTATGAACCCTGTTTTTATTTCAAACAAACTTTTTGATTTACTTTTATTTTCCCAAGTTTACCTTTTATGGACAAATGTTTATTATTATGCTAAAGAATACATTTCTTGAATTCCATTATAAATATAAGGAAACAGTTAGTAAAAATTAGCGAAATGAAAGTAATAATGAAACAGCTCTATCATTAGAGTATCAGCAAATAAAGATGTACTTTTATTCATTGATTTCCAATGTATAAAAAACTAAAATTATTAATTATTAAAGCTTTTGCATATTTTAAAATTTTTTAATTCTATTTTCTTAAACTTAAAATTTATTTGTTTTTTATTCATAAACAAAATATTATAAAAAAAGTCTGTCTTTTTTTTTTTTTTTTTTTTTAATTTTAAAGTTTTCAAATATAAGTCTGAAAATTCTTTAATTTTAAAAGAACAAAATTATATAAGCACAAAAAAAAATCTAACTATTTTCTTTTTTAAAGCATATTTAATTTATTTTGTTTTAAATGTTTATATTCAATTTTCATTTATAAAAAAAAAAATATTGAAATAAATTGAACATTTTTTTAAAAAAGTTTTTTTCAAATTAAATTAAATTTTTAAATATAAATTTGAAATTTTGTTAGTTTCAAATAAAACTGAAAATTTTAAAAATCGAATTCTTTAATATTTAAAAGCATTTTATTTAAAAAAAAATATAGTTGATTTTTATTTATTAACAAAATATAATAAAAAAAAGACTAATTTTTTTGTTCAGATTTCACTAATTTTTCTAAGTTTATTTTTTGAATATGATTTTTTTTTTTAACTTTGAAGTTTTTAAATATAGATTTGAAAATTTAGAAATTTAAAAGAACAAAATGGTATAAAAACAAAAACGGGTTTTAAAACTTTTAAATATATTTTCATTCATAAAAAATTGTTTTGAAAAAATATCGTTTACTTGTTTGATTTCACGACTTTTTTTTCAAGTCTTTGAATAATTTCGAAGTTTTTTTAAATTCAACCATTATTAATTCTTTATTTAGAAAGATATACATTTAAAAAACTCTTTTTAATTTCATAAAATTAAACAAAATCTTAAATTTTTAGCTTTTTGTTAACAATTAATATTTAATTTTCAATCATTAAAAAATTATAAGGAAATAAAATCGTCTTTTTTGTTGTTATGTAAAAACAAAAAATGTTCTAGTTTTTTTTTTTAATCAAATTAAGTTTTTAAATATAAATTTGATACTTTTATTTAAAAAGGTTTTAAATATATTTGATTTTTATTAATTAAAATGAATAACAAAATGTTGTGTTTTTCTTTTTTTTTTTTTTTTCAGATTTTTTTACTTTTTGGAAAGTTTATTTTTTTAAATCTAAAGAGTTTTTTTTTTGTTTGTTTATTCATATTTCACTACTTTATATATATAAATTAGAAAATTCTTTAGTTTCAAGAAACATTTTAAATAAAACTATTTTTTGAAATCAACCACAAAGTTTTTTGTTTAAGCCTAAGGTTGGGAAGTATAAATTAATATCAATTTTTGAATGAAAATCTTTTGAATTCAAACAAGTATTACAAAGGAACTTCACGGGTGATCGAGGGGAATTGTGAATTCTGAGAACCAAAATCTTATAAAGCTTTACAAAATCCCAAATAAAAAAATTATTTTTAAGACCCTTACAAGACCTTACAAAATCTTTTACATAATATTAGAGACATGTTTACCTTTCGTTTTTGGTAATAAATCGAGTTTACTAGAGCAAAACTTGGAGTGATCCTGAAAGTCATATCTTATTCCCGGTCGGTAGACACTTCTAGGACACCTCTAACAGAGTGTCTTCTTCCTCGCAATAACCGCATAAAACAAATAATAAAATCAAACCAAAAACTCACCAATCAATGTAAATGTCTTTCCTGATCCGGAGGTTCCATAACTCATAATAGTAAAATTCTCGTCATTATCGATCCTGGGCTTAACACACTGTTCATAGACTTCTTTCTGAGTGACCATTCCATCGAAGATATCCGAGAACACGAACTGCTTTTGGTTCCCATTTGCTGTAGAAGTTATCAGCCTTTTATGGTGAGGCTGGATTGAGTAAAATTCGCAGAACTCCTCTACCGGTTTCAAACGGAGGTAGACCAACGCTCCTTCCTCTGTCGCTGGTTTTGTTGACGCCAGACTCTCTAAACTAGCGGTTTCAGTGTCGGACTCATATTCTGAAGAGATCACTTCTATGTCACTGTCCTCGTAATCCTCATAGATTTCATCTAGGTTTTGCGCTTTCTTAGGGCAGGGACGATATCTGAAGAGAATCACTTGGTTTTTAAAAGGAAGATTTTTTTTTATAATATTTATATGAATGCAAAATTACTTAAAACCTAGAACTACCACAGGAACATATTGAAAAACAATCAAAAAATATATAACAAACGTAAATTTAACAAAAATTAAAACATGAAACATTTTTTTATGAAACACTTACCTGCGATCTATAGAAGGATCACGGGGATGAAGGAAAGACGGTCTTGGATAGTCATCCATTTGTTGATTTCAATAATTGTCAGTTTTTTCTACTATTTCTTTGCTTAAATTTTATTGTTTTGTTTGTTCTGTTATTTCCGTTTAAATTTGAAATTAAGGTAAACTGATTCTGCCAATCAAAAGTCGTCAAAGTTTCGAATATCGCTAACTTCATTTTCTCACTCTCACAATTATAATGTATTCTTTCCCCGGCAACGAATTATAAGCAAAAAAGCAAAGTTGCCGACAAAAGTCTCACTCTCACACTGAGAAAACAGAAATATAATTTAGTATTCGTCATTCGATAAATTGTGACCGTGGATATCGGACGTTCTTTGTGCGGAAGAAAATATTTTAATTTAGAAAAAATAGTAAAACCGCATTCAGTGAAAGAAATTTGTGAAAACATCTTTTAAATACTAAAAACACATCTTGTAAGTATAATATCTTTGTTCTTTGTCGAAAATTTCGCTTTTCCTTGAATTTCACAATTCCTTCATTTTCACCCGGTTTTCTTTGTATTATCCTTTATTTTCTGTCAAATTCTCATCAAATATATTATTTTATTGCAAATTATTGTAAAATGTCTGGAAATCTAACCAGAAATCCACTGAAAACCGGAAAAATCAATATTTTTTCATGCCGGCGCCATTTTGTTTTTAATGATGAATGAGAGAACGCGGGAATCTAGTATACTCTTTTGTCGGAGATTTGACCCCGGTTCTCCCGTCTCTTTCTGACCAATACGAGTGAGCGAGACAACGAAATGAGTAATCGACGCCGTCCGAAAAATGTTTCGTAAAATAACTAATTTATTTTATTATTACTTACTTATTTTTTCCACGATATTCTTTTCCTTCGAGTTTCTTGTTTTATGAATATTTTAAAGATCAACGTTAATTTACCCTCGTTTTTGTTATTGTTGTAAAATGGCCGGCGTGTTTTTGCAGCGTCACTTTTTTCTAGAAATTATTGATTTTTTGTTTTTTTTAATGCATTTTTATTTTCTTGGTGGTTTATTTTTTAAAGAACAACAATATTACATAAAGATTAATTAGTTAATCATCAATTACTCACAATTACGCCGAAAAAAATAGTATCTACGAGATACATCATTTAAATGTTCTTTGTCTTATCTCTAGATATATTTTCATGATAAATATTTGAAAAATAAAAGAAAATTTCAAACAAAAGAAACAAAACTTTATTTTATGAAGATAGTTTTTTGAATTGTCTAAATTTTTCAATGAATATTTTTAATTTTTATGTGAATCCTCAAAAAATATTAAATTTTCATTTTCAAAAAAATCATAATAAAAATTCTAGTTAATAAAATATTTTAAGAAATACAACATATTTATTTCCAGACAAATTATAAATGCAAATTAATATCCTAACAAAATGAAAATTAAAATACATCGAAAGAAATTATCTAAAAGATACAAAACTTCAATTTACGAAGATTGTTTTCTTATATTTTTTAGATTTTTTTAATAAATTGACAATATTTATAATTTTGATGTAAATCATGGCCAAATACTTGAATATTTTGTACAAAATTGTAATCTAAATACTGAAGAGTATCTACGAGATACAAACTTTAATTCACATAAAAAAAACTGGTTGTATCTAGATAATTACACTAAATTTTTATGTGAGTCATCGGAAAATTCCAAACAATTTCATAAAAAACTATAATTTTATATTCAAAATTCAAATCCTAACAAAATATGAATCCAAATGCTTCAAAAAGATACAAAACTTCAATATTAATAAAGACAGTTTTCTTGTATTGTCTTGATTTTTTAATGATTTTAAATTTCCATGTAAATCATAAAATAAAAAATACAAATCAGAAAAGTATCTAAGAAATATGTATGATTTAATTTCAAGAAACCATACAAATATAAGAAAAGAGCAAAACTTAAATTAAAATATATATCCCTAAAAAATCATAAATTCAACAACATAGAAATCCAATTCGAAGAAAGTAAATATCTTCAAGAAGTAAAAACTTTAATTTTTCCCTAGAACATCTCATATTTAAAAAAATAAAAAATACTAAAAATCGGAAGCAAGATTCAAAGATACAAATTCTGAATTTACAAAGATAGTTTTGTTGTCTGTCTTGATTTTTTAATGAATATGCTATAATTTTAAATGTTGATGTTAATCATCGCAAAATATCAGGACAATTTCTTAAACAACTAAAAATCGAAACAAACAAATATCGTAGAAATACAAAAGATTTATTTCCGGAAAATTATATAAATAGCAAAATGCAAATTAAATCCCTAAATATAAATCACTAAAATCTAAATACGCCGAAAGTATTTAAAAGATACAAAAAATCAATTTACAAAAATAGTTTTGTTGTATTGAATTTTGAATAGATATATTTTCTATAAATGTTCTTATAAATCATCGCAAAATACCAAACAAAAGAAAGTATCTAATAAACATAAACTTTAATTTACAAAGTTCCTTTTAAGAAGAGTAAGAGTATCTAGAAATACAAAAAAAAAACTATATTTCCAGACAAACTCTTAAAACATAAGAGACGATCAAAATTCATGAAAATAATAACAGTAGAAATTCCAATACGTCGGAATAATTAAATATCTAAAAGATAAAATTCACAAACATACTGTTTTGTAATTGCCCATAATTCAAATTCCCACAAAATTTCCAAATTAGCATTTTTTTTTTTTTTTTTCACATTTTGATATATTATTTTATCATCCCATTTCCAATAAACGAATATTTTACAACAAATTAAAAAAAAAAACATTGCTAAATTTTTAATTTTACCTTCACTTATTCAGAAATAAAGCAGCAAAATATAATCCTTTCCAAATAATCTGTAAAAATCTACCTGGAAGGAAAATTGAAAATTGTTTACTTTCTAAGAATCTCATTAGAAATAAAACACTTCTCAGAATTAAAACCTAAGCAGTCTAACTAAGTCGGCCAATGTAATTAACATGTCGGCTTCGAGTAAGACTAAATACAAAAAGTTGAAATAAGTTATTGTTTATATAATACATCTGTCCATAAATGCAAAATCACTTTGATTATTTTACAATTTCTAAGAAAATAAATCTAACAAATCTTTTGCTTTTGCAAGAACTTATTGCATTTTTCTTAATTTATATAAAGTTTTTGTCATGATTTTGATGAATTTCTAATAAAGATGAAAGTTTGAACCACAAAGCATGTAATCCTAATTGGTAACTTCTTTATAAGATACTGATTTCCCAATCATATATGCTATATTAATTTTAAAGAAAAACAGTGGCAATGCTGCCTCAATCACATTGTCACTACCTGTCCTTTAAGACATTCATAATTTGAAGTCACTTAAAACTAGTAAATTTAAATTCATTTGGTTTCACCATTAAATAATTCCAAGTCATTTATAATGACAGTAAATTAAAATGAATGCACCATTTAGTAAAGAATTCCACTATTTCAAATAATGTTCAGGAATATTTTATGAAATTCTGAATTTACTTCGAATTCAAGAGTAAACACCGGGTCAGATATCATGTCTAAAGATAAAATTATAGAATGTAAATATAAAACAGTCCTGACAAAACCCCAAAGTAAGATTTTTTTTGAGTAAAATACGAAATGTCAGAATCCCATTTTTCTAGTTTAACATTTCTTCGTATACTCAAAAAACCAAAAAATTACATTACATCTGTTTCTTATCTTATATATTGTATTTAAAAAAAATGTGTTCGAATTTCCTCAAGAAATCCAAAAGGCATTGCAAATTTTGATTTGGATTTTTTTTATCTGGAAATTATTTGTAAGGATTTTGTATGATTTTGAGTAGCTGTACGAGATTTTGGCTCCGTATATTTGGACTTCGTCAAATTTGTATCAATTAAACTAAAGATACATTTCCACAAAGCATGTAATCCTAATTGGTAACTTCTTTATAAGATACTGATTTCCCAATCATATATGCTATATTAATTTTAAAGAAAAACAGTGGCAATGCTGCCTCAATCACATTGTCACTACCTGTCCTTTAAGACATTCATAATTTGAAGTCACTTAAAACTAGTAAATTTAAATTCATTTGGTTTCACCATTAAATAATTCCAAGTCATTTATAATGACAGTAAATTAAAATGAATGCACCATTTAGTAAAGAATTCCACTATTTCAAATAATGTTCAGGAATATTTTATGAAATTCTGAATTTACTTCGAATTCAAGAGTAAACACCGGGTCAGATATCATGTCTAAAGATAAAATTATAGAATGTAAATATAAAACAGTCCTGACAAAACCCCAAAGTAAGATTTTTTTTGAGTAAAATACGAAATGTCAGAATCCCATTTTTCTAGTTTAACATTTCTTCGTATACTCAAAAAACCAAAAAATTACATTACATCTGTTTCTTATCTTATATATTGTATTTAAAAAAAATGTGTTCGAATTTCCTCAAGAAATCCAAAAGGCATTGCAAATTTTGATTTGGATTTTTTTTATCTGGAAATTATTTGTAAGGATTTTGTATGATTTTGAGTAGCTGTACGAGATTTTGGCTCCGTATATTTGGACTTCGTCAAATTTGTATCAATTAAACTAAAGATACATTTCCACAAAGCATGTAATCCTAATTGGTAACTTCTTTATAAGATACTGATTTCCCAATCATATATGCTATATTAATTTTAAAGAAAAACAGTGGCAATGCTGCCTCAATCACATTGTCACTACCTGTCCTTTAAGACATTCATAATTTTAAATTAGTTTTATTTAAAACTAGTAAATTTAAATTCATTAAAGAATTCCTAGATATTTCAATTTGGAAAACCAAAATTTCAGTAAATTCAAATGTATTCACTATACCGTTACAAACTTAATTTATTAAAGTCTGAATTTACTTAATTTGAATTCAATGATGCCGTTAAAGAAATTAAATCGAGGAATAAACAAATGAAATTATAGAATGTAAATAGGAAACAGTCCTGACAAAACCCCAAAGTAAGATAATTTTTTTCATTTAAGTATACGAGGAAGTTTTAAAATCCATTTATTTGTAGTTTAATATTTCCTTTTATACTCAAAAAAAAATATCTGTTGAATTTGCTCAAGAAATCCATAAGAGCTTGCAAATTTCGTGGCGTTAATAGTCTCATATTGTGTAAAATATTTTGTAAGAATTTCGAAGTAATCTTTAAATATTTTGTTAGGATTTTGGATGATTTTGTAAACATTTTGTGCGAAGCTTTTTGCTTTCAAAATTCGCACGTTTTCCACTCGGAAAATTTGTATTAATAAAAAAACAAAACTGCACAACACATTGTTTTTAAATTAAAGATGGAAAATTTTCATCAAATAAACTTAGAACTTTAAGACCAGCAAAGCATGTAATCCTAATTGGTAACTTCTTTATAAGATACTGATTTCCCAATCATATATGCTATATTAATTTTAAAGAAAAACAGTGGCAATGCTGCCTTAATCACATTGTCACTACCTGTCCTTTAAGACATTAAATTGAGTATTAAAAGTTATTACTGAAAGTCAATCAAAACAGGACACCAAAAAACACTAATCATTTCGTCGCACGTAATGTTTTTTTTTTTTTACTAAAAACAAAAAGAGACATGAAGAGTTGAATATTATATTTATCGCAATAAAATAATTAATTACTTTCTTAATAAACATGCAATTTAACAATTTTCTTTTCGTTTTCATGAACATCTAAATTATTAAATTCACTTTAAGAAATTGACATAATCTTTGAAGTACGCGTGTTCTCTAAATATGTCTTCAAAAATATCTTGCTTAAAAAATGCGATTAATAAAAAGTTAAGGATTTGAAAATTGTTTTCAAAATTAGAAACTTTTGTAATGTAATTTTAACAGCTAAGTTCTTGTACATCTTTTCTTCTTCCAAGAACCTTACAAGATTATTAAAATCCTTTTATAAACCTCCCAAAAGATTCGTGTGTTTTTTTTAAATAAAATTGCCTTCTTTTCCTACATGAAATAATTTAGTTTCAAAATTATCTGTGAATCTGAAAGCAAGTCATTAAAAAAATTACATTTCACAGCCTGGAAATTAAAATTATTAAGCATTTCCTTCAACTTTTATTTAAAACTCTAAGAAAGTCCTAAATGTTGTACATTTCTGAATTCCAACATCTTTTATTGGAACTTTCTTACTTTTTGATCTTCATATATTCCTACTTTTCCCAACTCCCTTTCACTTATGGATGAGGCCTAAGTCCTCTTTGAGCGTTAATCTAATATGCTTTGGGCTTAGACAAAAGTCATTACCCGGATTCTAAAAGAATCTAAAGGAGATTTACTAGTTAAATTTATATTAAAATGAAGACAGACATAGGGATATAGATTTTCCCCTTCTGTTTAAATAATAAATCAAATATAAAACTGTAACATCTCGTTTTCTGATGAAAAAATGTCTTTCTGAAGTCCCATGTATTTTCTTTTGCTTTGAAGTTAATGTCCTTGACATATATATTCTCATCAAAATTATTGTTCAATTCTTTTTCAATTAAACATTTGTTTTTTAAATATATAATTTAAAACTAATAATAAAAAACCTTTTCTTTCCATTTTAGCATTAAAACAAAAACCAAACAATGGCATTCCGTGGTGGACAAAATCGTAATCGTAACTTTGGAGGTAACTATGGCGGTGGTAACCGCGGAGGAATGAACCCATGGGACGGTCAAGGCGGTGGTGGTGGATATGGAGGTGGTATGGGCGGTGGACGCCAAGGAGGTGGTCAAGGAATGAACGCTGAGGCTCTCAGTTTGGCCAATAATCTCCTCAACAACTTGCTTAGAAACCCAAATCCACCATCCCTCCTCGATTTACCAAGAGGAGGTGGTGGTATGGGCGTGAACCGTAACCGTCAGGTATGTAAACTTCTATGAAATGTACTAAAACTCTCAAAACCCCTCAAAAACCAACTTCTTCATCTTCACAAAAAACTTAATTAAAAAGCATCTTTTACAATTAAAAAGAATGTACCTTTCTTTGATTTAAAAAAAAGACTATCAATTCATTTTTTTTTTAATTTTTGATTTTTAAATTTAAAAAACAAAATATAAAATTAAAAAAAAAGAAAAAAATTCAAAAATTGTAAAAAAAAAATCAAAGTAGCAAATAAGTTTTTTTAGATTATTTTCTAATTTTCTAATCACAAATATTTTCTTTCTTCAATTTTCTTTTCCAAAAATATATATAAAAAACACCACAAATGTGCAACATTTTTCCAAATTGTTTGCCATTTTCTCACTCAAATCCAAAAATATTGATCTTCTGATCTTTCAACTTTACCAAATTAAAAAAAATCCCATCGACGAAAACACCAAAAACTTTTCAAAACCATCCACCTGAAAACACCAAAAAAAAAATCATCAAAATAAAAATGACTTCTTCAACTTCACACGGACCTGCCGTTTCTTTGATATCTGTGTTGGTTGTTCGTTCGCTGTTCCTGATGCTATACAAAATTTGATGTTACCAAACAGATGGGCAACCGTGTTGGTGGTGGTGGCAATGGTAATAACCGTAATAATAATAATAATAATCGTCGTCAAGGAGGTTCAAATCGTGGTAATCAAAAACCTGGTAACAAGCAATCCTCTGGTGGTGTTCGTAACAAACAAAATGCCTTAGATCGGGCCAAGAAACTTCTGGCTAAAAATTCTAATAAAAAGAAGGATTCAACTTCTGGCGAAAATGCTAAAAATACTGAGAGGTAAGATAAAACTAAAAATTACAAAAAAAAAACACATCAAAATCAAATTTTCTAAATATTTTTTTAAAATCTTAATTTTTCAATTACCAATACAGAAATATATAAATTTCATTTTGTATTTTAGAAAGTAAATGAGAGACACTCTTGACGTTGATCTCATTCATCTCCATTCCTGTCAGTCGTCAATCTGTCAAAAGATTCGACTTTTGAATGCGAGTGTGGCCAGATCGACTGACGAACCAGTCAGTCAAGTCAGAGAGTCTGAAAAGTATGAATGAATGTTGTTGTATGCGTAGAATTAGGGGAGGGATTCAAAAGATCCTGTATGGGTTCTTTTTGTAGGCAGGATTATTTTTTAATTGACAAATTTATTTTACTTGATAATTATTTTTTTGTTTTTGAAATCAATTCAAATGTTTGTTTTTTTATGGTTCTTCATACTCTTATTTTCTTACTTTTCAGCTGCTACTTTGGGTTGGGTCTTCCATCATTATTCACCCTTGATGAAAAAGGGATGTTATTGATTTTATCTTAAAGTTTGAGGGTAATTTTGGGACTTCTATTGATTTTGTTCTTAATAAGCATAGGAAAACATGAAAATAATTACAATTTTTAAAAGCCAGAGATTATTTCATGAAAGGGTTCTTTGAAATGGATTCTAGAGTCTGGAAGAAATATATTTTGTATAAAAAATAAATACTTGAACTGATTAGTCAATGTTCAAATTTTGATGACGCTATATATAAATTTTCTTATTGAAACATGCCCTGAAGGCTCAGTTTAATGTCTTTGTATCCTTTGTTACAGAAGGAATGTGGTATTTTTATTATTTGCAAGAATTGTTCATTTTTATTGGAATTGAAAATAAACCTTAAAAACTACCAAGAAAAACCACAATATAAAGTAAATGTTCTCCAATTTTTTGTTCATTTATGACAAGTGAGTGTAAGTGTTAATGTTTTCTACGGACAATTACAACAGTTGATAAGTTTTTGGGTTCTGGTTTAGACAAGAAATCACAATCTTAACTTTTATAATATCTGAAAAATTATACTATTTTCCTCATATGAAACGAAAAACTTATTATTAGTCTTGAAATGTTATGAAAATTCCTATTTCGAAATCCGCTGAAATGAAATGACAAATCTATCACAAATTCTTTCCAAAACCCAGATCTTTCATAAGGATTATAATAAATAAAATACGTATGTTCCTAATAAGAAACGATTTTGGAATTAATTTCACCAACACAAATTTTGTTGGTTTCAAAAATGCAAATACTGCTTTTACTTAAATCATTAATTATCTATAAAAAAACATTTATCGCGGATGACTTTAAAATATTTTTTTTCGAAGAATTTCCCTAACGGATCAAATATGTCATTTTATTGTATTAATTTTTGTTGTATAAATCCTTCTCTCGCTACTTCGCAGTCCAAAGAAAGAAACATTTGATTCATCTCTTCTTCTTGTTTAAAGTTGGAGGGGTTATTTAAAAACTTGTGAAATAAAAATAACGTCCCCAGTGAACTTGTCAAACCCAAAGGAAAAACCACTGCGATTTTATATCCAGAAATCTGATTTTTTGTTTTCTTTTCGAAATCATATAATGTTTCAGTCCAGATTGGTTGTCCCATCCTTATAAACGCGAGGAACATTTAGACTTTTGAATAAATATTCGTAACTATGGAATATCTTTTTTTTTGTCAATCCTTAAAAACACACAAAGAACATAAATTTTCACTATTAAAAAAGACATAGTTTTGTTCTAAAGTGTTTCTCTTAATTCACAGAAATTGTGACAAAAATATTAAAGATTCGAACAAAAAATACTGAGCAATTTTTATTAAGCGCTTAATTTCGAATGTTGTCTTAAATATCTCTAAACTTAAATTTTTGTTTTTAGAATTTTAAATTCAAAACCCTCGAAAAACAACAAAAAGAAATATTTCTTTAAAAAAAAGACTCTTCTAATTAAGACTTTTTCATATCCAAACTTTATTTAATATATTTCCCATTTTTACTGTATCAGAAATAAAGCCTAAAACCCTTCAAATAAAGCTGAAATCCTTGAAATATTAAATATAAATATCTTAGAATTGTATATTCAAAATCATCAGCACAAATAAAAGAATATTTCTTTAAAAAAGAAAAATCCACTTTTATTTTATATCCAGAGTTTATTTAAAATATAACCTATTTTCTTACTATATGAAAAATAAAGCCTAAACCCCTTCAAAATAAAGCTAAAACCCTTGAAAATATCTCAAACTTTGTTGTTAGAATTATAAATTCAAAACCATTCAAAAAAACAACAAAAAAATAAATAGAATATTTCTTTAAAAAAAAAAGAGAATTTTTCAAAGAGTTTATTTAAAATATAACCCATTTCTTACTATATCAAAAAAGAAAGCCTAATCCTCTTCAAAATAAAGCTAAAATCCTTGAAATGTTATTAAAATGAAATGCAACAACTGCTATAAAATAAGCTGGCATTTTCCCAAGAATTATCCTTATTTGGGGAGTAATTGTTTTCCTTTCAAGTTTTGTTTCCTTTTATTATGTTTTTTTTTATTTCTTTCTCCCTTTTATCTTCAGACCCTGTAGTTTTATCCTTATTGTGTCCTCATTTCTGTTGACCTAGAAAAATCTATCTGAGAAATGTAATTATAGACACGAAAACTACGTCATTCCAAGAAGTAATAAATTGTTAAAGACCCACCAAAAGTAGCAGAAGAAAAAGAGACTAGAATTCGAAGAACCGAAAAAACAAGAAAACTTTTCACTTTTGAATTAAGAAAGAACTAATAAATTTGTGTTTTCTCTCCAGCCAATCACCATACGCTGATGTTCCCAATGACATGTTCTATTGTCACTTGTGTAAGAAACATATGTGGGACGCCATCTCCTTCGAGAACCACATCAAGGGACGTACGCATTTGATGATGCGTGAAGGAATTGAGGAGAGTTACCGTCTCAAGGCCAACATGATCCGTCAAGAAGCCAAAATCGCTGAGACCTTGAAATCCATTGAACTCGACCGTTTGAAGAGGATGGGCAAGTCTGGCAAACGTGGAATGATGGAATACTGTACTATGTGCGACTTGAGTTTCCATGGACATTTGTCGACCCATCGCAAGTCCGAAGGACATTTGCAACTGAAGAAATTCCTCCACCCCAAGTGTAGTGAGTGTGTCAAGGAGTTCCCAACCCGTATCGAATACGATACTCACTTGTTGTCCCCTGAGCATTTGAAGAATGCGGCCGAGAAGAACACCAAGGTTGGTGACCGCAAACTCTTGCAATCATTGCAAATCTTGACTGAAGAGGAGGAATTGAAGGACGTCCGTCCACCACAAAAGAGGAAGAAGAAGGTCGCAAAGAAGGAGGAAGAGGGCGGTGAAAAGAAAGAGGGTGAGGAGGCCGATGGTGAGAAGAAAGAAAACGGAGAGGGTGAAGGTGAAGAGGTCAAGAAAGAAGAGGAGGCCGAAGAAGATGGTGATCACGAAGATACCAAAGAAGGTGATGCCACCATGGAAGAAAACAAAGACGGCGATGAGTACGAAGAAGTACCACTTCCAGTCGATCCAGAAGATTGCATCTTGGACTTCGAAGAGGTCGATGAAATCCCAATTGAGGTCGAAGCTAAACTTCCTAAATACAATTGGACTCGTCCAGTTGGTGCCAAACTTATCAAGCGCTTGGAGTGCATTGAGTGCCGTCTTTGCGGCCGCTTCTTCGACAGTGAGAAAACCGCCGAGATTCACACTCGCACCGTCTACCATCATCGCAACTTCCTAAAGTTCATCACCGAGAAATCAGCCGACAGCAAGATCGCTCAAAAGAGAGCCGCCGCCGCTGCTGAAGAAGTTGAACGTAAGAAGCAACGCTTGGAGGAGGCTGAAGCCGCTGAGAAGACTGGTGATGGCGAAGCAGCCCCAGCCGAAGAAGGTGGTGACTTGTACGATCCTTCAGAAGCCACTGGTGATGATGAAGATGTTGACATGGCTGCCAACGGTGAGCAAAATGGCGAAGCCGCCGACGCCAAAGACTCTTCAGTCAAAGAAGAGCCCGAAGCCGAAGCTGAGAAAATGGAAGCTGAGGAGACGGCCGCAGCTCCAGCCGTTGAAGCCAAGGTAGAGGAAGAAGAAGCTGTTGAACAGCCACAAGCACCAGAACCTCCAGTAATTTCCGAGTCCCCAGCCGCTGCTACCCCAGCCAAAAGGGCAGCCGCCGCCAAAACCGCAACCCCAAGAAGCACACCCGCACGCAATAGAGGACGTGGACGTTACAACCGTTACTAAACGTATCATAATCAATTTTAAATTCAAACTAAAACTAAACTACACAAAAAGTATAACCGATCATCCCATTCCTTTAAAAGAGAAAACAAAACCACTGTAGACAAAAGTATCTTTAAAACAAAAAAAAACTATACATTTAATTTGACAGAGATTTTTTGAAAATAACTTTTCAATTTTAAAATGAATGAAAGTGAACGCGCCTCATTGAAATAGGATAGTGTGGGACGGAGGAATTTAAGAGATATATTTAGTAGATGGAAAAAGGACGTTATCTTCGTCGTCGTAATTATACATTTTTTAAACAATTACAATTTAATGACTAATTTTACTATAAATATTTACTATTTAAGGAAATTACAACATTTCACTTGAGAAAATAATAAATTTTCGAACAAAATGGTTATTGGTTTTTTTTTTTACTTTTGGTTGGTGGGGTTCTTTCAATGTTAAGAGTTATGTTAGACAACTTTAGATAGAAAAAGTTTTGATGGAATTTGAAAGGTATTGTGCTTTCAGGATTTAAGTAAAATTTAGTTGTTTAGGGAACGGAAAGTTTGAAATCCTTCAAATGGATGTTCGTTTTGCAAAATTGAAACAAGAAATTTGTTACATTATTATTTCCAACCAACTTTCGAAAATATTGAATCAGAATGTCCAATTTTCATGAAAAGAAATAAATCCAACCAATACAAATAATTCGAAGAAAGTTTATTTTTATCTGTTCTTAAGCTAAAACAAAGAATACAAATAATTTCTTACAACAAATAATATTAAACTTAGAAAAATATATCAAATAAAATTAAAATTCTGTTTGATTTTCGAAATGAAATGTTCCTTTTGCTTATTTATTCATTTTCCTTCATTTGTTTATTCCTTTTACAAAATATTAAAAAAAAAAATATATAAGTATTTAAAAAAATGTAAATTTGATTTACAAAAAATACTTTTTTTTTTTTAATATTTTGTAAAAGGAAAATTTAGTTTGATTTTCGAATTAGTTATGGAACTTTTTCTTATAAATATTTGGCAACAGGAACATTTTATTTTCGATATTGTTACACATTATTTAAAGGATTCTTTTTATTTTTGAAATAAAATATTCCTTTTTCTATTATTATTTTTTTTTTAATATTAAGAAAAACTAAATTTTGTATTGCTTTTCGAGATTAAATTTGCTTTTATTTTATTTGTATTTTTGTAAAGATTTGAAAACAAATTAGAACAACAAAAAATTAATAAACAAAACTTTTAAAAACCCAATAAAAGAATTTAGTTCAATTTTCAAGATGAAATAATGTTTACTTTTACTAATTTATTCATAGAACTTTTTTTTTAATATTTAGAAAAAGGAACATTTAATTTTTTCGATGTTGTTTAATTACCTCAAAAATAAAAAAAATCATATTTTACAGAAAACAAATAAATTTCAGTCAAACAAATACATTAAAATGATAATAAAACAAAGCACAACAAAAAATTGCTTTTAAAATCACAGAAAAGAAACTAAAATTATACAAAAATATTTTACAACAATTACAAGAAACAAAAATAAGTAAAAGATTAAAAGGAAAAATATTTAGCTTTAGAGTTTAACAATTAATACCCTACAATAAAATAAGAAAATAAATAATATTAATACACAAACATTATATATTAGACAAAGGTAATAATAATCAAATAAATAATTATCTTACAATTACAAGAAAATTAAAACTAGAAATCTGATAAAATCATAAGAAATCTTAACAGCAAATGCCGAACAAAATTATTTTAAAATATAAAGGACCAAAAATAAAATAAATAAGCAAAACAAAAATAGATATAACTAAAATTAAAAAAGAAAGTAATTACTATAAGAATAACTACAAAATTATGAAAAACCTCCATGGCATATAAAAATGAAGCTGAACTACGTTTTTTTTTATATTATTTCTTAAATTGCCATTTTCTCAGTTCCTGCGCTAATCGATTATATATTAGAAATTGTATGATATATTAGAAACATTAGGAATCAAACTCGAGAATTTAATAAGATTTTCTTAACTTTTTATTTTCTTCTTAAAAAGAACTTAAAATAGAAGCTTTCTGAATTTAAGCGTTATCGCCATCTGGTATCGACAAATCTTTTAAATGATATATTAAAATTAGTAAGACAAAATTTTGTAATAGTACTCTCGAACTATTATGTGATATCGGTGTTTTATTGTAAATTATTTATTCAATTTTGGCGATTCCAATTTGTTTGTTTCTATATTTCTCTATGTTCAATTAATTTATAACTAATTTACCAAGCGCATCGAAAAAATAAAGACGAAGCATCTGCCTTAATTAATATCTTAAGCGTTTTTTGTTTACTGCAGTCACATAGCTGCAAAATTATTTTTAAATAAATGTTATGTTAAATTTAATTATTTATCCTATCCTAATTTGAAAAAAAAAAAATTCTAAAAAGAAAAGAAATACAAATTGTAAAAATTAAAGAAGTTCGGAAAGTTTAAAATATTATTTGCATTATAGATTTAATGTTATTCAAAACACAATCAGAATGAAAATGTATTTGCTCTTATCAGAACATCAATGCTTTTTCAAATTTCAAATTGCACTTCGAATAAACCCAAAACTATTCAGTACTATATTATGTCGTAGTATTGAATGTCATTTAAATATTATGTCTTAACATTCTAACCAATTGTCAAAAAGGTTCGGATGATAGTTCCTAGTTTTTCGGTACAAAACATAAAATGTTCGATGTTATATTAAAAAAAAAAATTAATTAAGACATAGGATCCAAATAAATAACAGAAAAAATACAAATTAAATCTCGAAAATAGATAAAAATTTGGTTTAGGTATCAAAAAATGTTAAAATATCAACAATATCAAAAATAAAATTAAACTAAACTTTCCTTTAAAAAAAAATTTCCTTTTTCAAAAATTATATTTTTGTTTTTAAAAATTAAAAAAAATCCATTTTTCTAAATATTTCTAAAAAAAATTTGTTTTTAATTAAAATATAACATGTATGTATGAATAAATTAGTAAAAACACGTTTTTTTTATTTCCATTTTTCTAAATATTTCTAAAAAAAAGTTATATATCGAAAATTAAACTGAATTTTTCTTTTACATAATATTTAAAAATATTTTCTTTTCGGAAATTAATTAAAAGAACATTTTATTTTTAAAATTAAATTAAAATTTTTCTAAATATTTATAAAAAACTAGCTGGCGCTAGCCACTTTCGTTGGATCTTACTTATTTGAATATACCTAAATACATACATAAAATTCGTAAAATAAATATAATCTATGTGCTCGGTATTTTGTCAAAATTCATCATAATGTTTGATTATATTTATTCTTTGCGGAATTATTAGATAAATCTAATTTATTTTATAACATTAAAAAAATGTGTTCTCTTAAAATAATATTTATTATTATTTTTCTTAGTCGAATTACCGATATTATTTATTTTTTACACAATATTTTATGTTTGTTTTTATTAATATTATTAATTTTTGTAAATAATATTATTTAATAAAAAAAAATTGCATATGCTATTTGTGTATTTTCTATTTTTTGAAATGAATGCTAACTATTCTTACATTTATTTCTGTTTTTTTTTTTTTTTAGTTCTTGAGAATATTTATAGTTTTGATAAAAGAATTTTTACGTCTGCTTATCCTATATTTTTTTTAAAATGTACTTCGGTTTTTGTTATTTATTAAATTTAATTACTATTTTAATTTAAGGAAAGAATTTTTGCCACTTTTTTTTATATTTTTTGAATTTATCATTTAATATTTGTATATTTATTTCTTTTTGTTTTTTAATTCTTGATGGTATTTATTGTTTTGAATAAAGCATCTTGTTTTTGATTTTTAAAAATTTAGTCTTTATTTGTTAATATTGAGGGTAGAAAGACAGACAGATTTGAATTTTATTATTTAGATTAGTAAAAAACATGTTATTTTTAAAGTTAAATATAAAAAAAACATATCATCTCAAAAATCAAACTAAATTTTCCTGATATAAAAATTAAAGAAAAGTTCCATAAATTAATAAATCGAAAATCAAACTAAATTTTCCTTTTACGAAATATTTAATATTAACAAAAATTTGTTTTTTCTAAAATTGATTCTTTGTCATTTATGCTTGATTTTTCTGGATATTATTTCTCATTTTCAGGTTCAATGTCATCGGATGTTATTTCATGTTGTAAAACCCATTTCTGTTGGATGTTATTTATTTTTCTTATGGATCCTAATTCATATTTTTAAATTAATATTTGACTCAGGCGTTGAGTCTAGGCTAGTCTTAGGCGATGTTGTCCTATATGTTTTTGGTTTTATTGAAAGAAAAATTCGAATTATAGTTGGATTCATATTTTCTATATAACTTAGCTTTAAGAATTTGAATCTGAATTTTTAGACCCAAAGTTCTTTATTATCAAAAATTTCAACAAATTAAAAAAAAAAAAAATTAAAATTAATTCAATTATTTAACAAATATAGAAATATAAATTTGAAAGTTAAAAAAAAATCATTAATAATAATCTTCTCTTTATTTCACAAATTTTTGTGTCTTGAGAAGAGTCTCCTTCTCAACAATACCGCTAGGTGCCTGTTGCCGTCCTATTCTTGATTGGCTGGGTTGGGTGCTCCAATTCGCCGGTGGAAGGGGAACAGTATCTAAGCTGTTGAAAAGTGCCTCGAAGCCAATGTGATTCGAACCCTGGCACTGTCTAGTGAGTGAAATGCACACTCTCTCCACTAGACCAACTCATTAATAACAAACATTACAATTTTCTTTATTTCAATGTTGTCTTTATTTCAAAATGAATTTAGAAGTTAAAATGCTAATATTTAGAAATGAAAAATCTTAAGCATGATTTAAAAAATCTGTGTTTTCAAGTTTTTGTTTTCTTTTTGTATATATAAAGTAACGATTTTAAGTATAGGTTATTTATTGTGTGTTTTTTTTTTGTTACGTTTCAACAACACCATAAAAATAGATTCCCAGATAAAGTAATGTAGAAGTTCACACCCAAGTCTTAATGTGAAGGACAGCTTCATCTTTATGTGTTCACTACGAACTTGAAACAAGAGTGTGACTTCTTTCCGATAATGTAGTAAGTGAACAGCAGCATAGATTCCACCCAAACACATTATAATTTGCGAGAGTAGTAATTTCCATATTTATAATTGTTCGAACGAAGCAGAAACTTAAGTGGGCTAATTGTATGTCTCGCTGACTGTCTCACAAACCCATGTGTTCAACTCTCCTATGCACAATGGATCTTTAAATCACGCTTCTTTCTCTATCTGCCATCTATGTCTGATCACTAACCTTTAATTCAGCTCTACAGCAAATAAATCATTTACTCGAAGCAACAAATGAATCTCGCTCATCGAGACAATCAATTAGCAGCGTGTGCTTTCCAATTAGGGCTTTACTCTGGGCTCCACAGTCTTTCTTTCATAATAAAGATTGCTCAAAATTTTAGCTCTGATTTAAATTTAAAGTGATTGGAATGATTTGCACGTCCGCTTTTCAAGAATTTCTGTGTGTTTTATTATATGTAGATTTTATTTGTGGACAATTTTTTTTGGTAACGTAACAACAATTTGACTAGAATAGTCAAAAGATTTAAATGAAGTTCTTTCGTCAAGGAACAAGTTTCCGAGTACAAACCCCAGTTGAATCGTAAACATTTTTCATGAAATGTGGATCGAAGATACTATCTTCAGCTAGTTTCGTCATTGTGAAAATAAAACAATCGTTAAAATACTGCCTGGTAGATCGAATACATATATGTATAAGATACGTATAACCTATGTTAGCTCGTTTAACAATTTCTGGTATAAAAGAGTAATATACATTAAAAACCCTAAAAACACAAATAACATAAAGAAAGAAGAATGAAGTGACATCGAATGGTAATCACCCATATTTTCACTAATAATAGTAATTAAATTGCGTAACAAAATTCCTAAAGGAACAATACAAAAAGAAACCTATAAAGAAAGTGAGAACAACGCAAAAACTATCTTAAAACAAACACAATTGACGTCAATTGTGGAGAAAGGAGAGAAGAAATTGCGGGAAGCAAAGAATAACTTTTAACCCACCTTAAAATAATAGAGTGCTTAAAAGGCAATGAAATACTTACAAAATAGCCACTCCAGAATCTTATCGAAGAAAACCATCCGAATACAAATTAAGCGTTAAATACGAAATCAGTCAAATTAGCATTTGCTTAAGATGCATTCGAATTCACGAGTGGTGTAATCGTATCGTGTCCACTTTTCGAAGTCATATGAATTCACATCTCGGAGACACTCTCTCCATATCCAGCTAAGGCATTAGCGAATTTAAACAATTATTTATAATCTTCTATTAACGGAAGTTGGGAGACTTCTCAAATTGACGCACGCTTCTTTTCTGAATGTGACTGATTTGAAATAGCTTCACGATTGCTTCTTTTCATTATTAGAATTGAATTGTGTCGAGGCTCTAGTTTTCTAAAGGTGATTTATTGGAGATCATTTATTGTGTTAGTGGAATAATGAGAAATGTTGCTCAGATAGATGGTTGGTGTAAGTGATAGTCTTCCACTCTGACTATTCTGAGTTCAATCCTCAGTGCACACGTTAGAATTTTGTGAGTCGGAGATACTTGATGATGTACTTCTAACACACTTCGTTGTATGTGACATCATCACACGATTTTGAAATTCTTTAGTTTCGAATCAGTTTATAGAGCTTTGTTCTGGATTGTTCAAGGTTTTCGTTTAGAGATGATTGCTCTCTTTGATTGCAACTTTTCAAGGATCTCATTCATATTCAGCAAGTAATTTAATTACTTTTTATTAATTTCAAACAAGTAGACAAATTTCGAAAAATCAAGGCCTACCCTTTCTATTCTTTAGTTTTTGAGGGTATTTAACGACAAAGGAATTCGATTAAAAAGTTTTTCGGCGTCAAGAAATCATAGTATACTTATACTGGACGTACGCTTTATAAGAGGTGCTGAGATAATGTTAGATCACTCTTTGGTCAGAGCTAAGAGCAACCAAACATCTAACACGTCATTGACGCTCTGAAACAACTCAGGAATACATGAATAGGTTAAGTGACTAACTCAATTAGGTTAATACAGCATCTATGACAGGGCAGAAGACCACTGGAAAAAAGTCTCCGAAGCAATTAACAACGTCGCTACTTAGTTCGACTCTTCAGCTTAAGAATAATTTTCTATGTCTTACAGGGCAGAGATGGTCATTAATGTAATGATATTTTTTTTAAATTCTAAGTTCCCGAATATCAGAATTAAATGTTTAAATTGTTGAACTTATTGTGTTTTTTTTTGCATTAAAATATTTAACACTGACAAAGATTTAAATTAGTACATCTTTACATAAAACACTATAAAAAAATGTTGGGATTAGAACCAGGGAGTGGAACCCAACACGCTGAACTGTAGACCAAGCGGCTACTTGAAAAGGAAGTTAAAACTTTATATACAATAATAAAAAAAAACAAACAATAAAACACATTATTTTTAAATTTAAAAAAGCATATTTTTTTGGTGAATAGTTCCAAAACCTACGGGGACGGAAAAGTTTAAAACCAAATCGACCCCGTGCTTGCTGATTCTTTGCACGTTTTGGGTGTGAGGTCCTATCGGGTCTCTGATCATTCCTCAAGATATCAAAACTAAGGACACTGCGCACTTCATCATTGATATCCTAAATGACGAAGTGTGCAGAGCAGCAAAACCGCAAAAGTTTCAATATCGCAGAACTCAAATCCAACGAAGCATCTTTGCAAGTGAGGTCACATCTCTGAAAGGAAGATGTGACATCAGAAAAATCTATCAGCAAGTAAAACGTCTAAAGGAAGGTTACGCACCACCGTAAATGATGATATCCTTGCTAGATGGAGGGAGCATTTTTAGAAACTTCTTGGGAACGATACCCGTGATACAACGAGTAAAGAAGCAGAGCTTCTTGCTAACGATAAAAGGGAATGAACTCAAGAAGACGAAATACCGCATCGCCCTCTATTGCTGAGATCAAAGCTATCATAGGAAAGCTGAAAACAAACAAGAGCCCAGGGTCCGATGGAATTCCAGCTGAACTCATAAAAAGTGCTAGAGACAGTTTTTTAGAAGGCATGCATCAGCTTTTTATAAGATATAATCAACTTTATCCATGCCAGATGAGTGAAGTCTCAGAATCTTAACACTTATATATAACAAAGAAGATAATAAGTACTGTAATGAAACGGTGCAGTAGAACTACGTTCTGTAGTAGCACTTGGGTTTTTTAAATAACGTTAGTTATCAAATCTCTGGCCCCATCCTCACTTCGAATATTATGTTAGGAACCATAAAAATCATACTAGGAATCGTCAAGTCCATAAAAATACATTTTGCTTTAATTGCCGCTTTCCTAGGCTTTGTAGGCCTTATATTAGTACCTTCCAAACGATGTATCACACGACCCTGCCTCATTCGAAAAAATGAAGTTATGCGCTAAAATGTAATCTTTTTATAGCAAATTTTTCGGGTTTTCGCCTCCATACGCCACTGTATTCAGAAATTCCAAAAAGTAATGATTAAAATGCGGTATCAAACTTAAAAATCGGATAAGATGTTCTTAACTAACTC
>JXPG01005629.1:0-13019 GCA_001015175.1 Megaselia abdita | reverse complement strand
AACATTCCTTAATATCACTGCTACACCTTGAGTCAGCTTTGGTTCGTTGTGTGATTTAGTAGTTTTTTTTTATATTTTCGAAAAAGTTGTAAATACTGTCAAATTTTTTGTCGAAATAAGTTTTGTAAAAATGCTTTCATAATCTGATGTTTCTTCTACAAAATGTTTTGAGTCAATTCAAAATTTACCATTAAAAAAAACTATATTTTTTTCATATTTTCGAAAAAATTGTAAGGGAGTTTTTTAAGTCAAAAAATCAAGTTTCGTAAATTGCTTTTTTAATCAGATTTTTCTTCTACAAAATTTTTTATTTGAGTAAATTAAGAAATTTCCATACAAAAAAAAAACGATATTTTAAAATTTTCGAAAAAAAATTGTAAAGGCTACCACTGTCCAATTTTTCGGTCAAAAAAATAAGTTTCGTAAAAATGCTTTTTTAATCAGATTTTTAATTTACAAAGTGTTTTATTTGAGTAAATTAAGAAATTTCCATAATAAAAGACGATATTTTAAAGTTTTCATATTTTTTGAAAAAGTCATAAAACATTTTAAAATGTGCATATTTTTGAAAAAGCTGTCAAATTTTTGGGTAAAAAAAATATTTTCATATTTTCAAAAAAAACTGTAAATTTCTGGATTAAAAAAAAATAAGTTTCGTGAAATCAGATTTTTATTTGAGTAAATTAAGAAATTTCCATACAAAAAAAAAACGATATTTTAAAATTTTCGAAAAAAAATTGTAAAGGCTACCACTGTCCAATTTTTCGGTCAAAAAAATAAGTTTCGTAAAAATGCTTTTTTAATCAGATTTTTAATTTACAAAGTGTTTTATTTGAGTAAATTAAGAAATTTCCATAATAAAAGACGATATTTTAAAGTTTTCATATTTTTTGAAAAAGTCATAAAACATTTTAAAATGTGCATATTTTTGAAAAAGCTGTCAAATTTTTGGGTAAAAAAAATATTTTCATATTTTCAAAAAAAACTGTAAATTTCTGGATTAAAAAAAAATAAGTTTCGTGAAATCAGATTTTTATTTGAGTAAATTAAGAAATTTCCATACAAAAAAAAAACGATATTTTAAAATTTTCGAAAAAAAATTGTAAAGGCTACCACTGTCCAATTTTTCGGTCAAAAAAATAAGTTTCGTAAAAATGCTTTTTTAATCAGATTTTTAATTTACAAAGTGTTTTATTTGAGTAAATTAAGAAATTTCCATAATAAAAGACGATATTTTAAAGTTTTCATATTTTTTGAAAAAGTCATAAAACATTTTAAAATGTGCATATTTTTGAAAAAGCTGTCAAATTTTTGGGTAAAAAAAATATTTTCATATTTTCAAAAAAAACTGTAAATTTCTGGATTAAAAAAAAATAAGTTTCGTGAAATCAGATTTTTATTTGAGTAAATTAAGAAATTTCCATAAAAAAAGATATTTAAAAATGTTCATTTTTAAAAGGGTAAGGGTACCTTACGTTTCTGTTCAAATCGTAACGTAAGCGTTTACTAAAGTTTAAAAAAATGTATTCAAAAAAATCCATATCTTAAATGTATTTCCTAAAAACTAAACCCAAAAGTTAAGTAAAAAAAAAGTAGAACAAAGAAATCGATTAACTCTCCTTTTTATTTCTTTCTTTTAATTAGAATAATAAACTAAACAAATTGTGATTACGCTTTAAACTCTGAGCCAGTACATGGATGAACGGATTCTTCCGTATTCGGGAAGAGCTTCGACTGGTCCTACAGCGGCTACAGCTGGGCAACGATCGTAGATGTATTTCATGCAAACATCGCGGATGTTTTGAACAGTCACGGAGTTAATACGGGCTTCCAATTCGTGGAGAGGGATTCTGCGGTTGTAGCACAAGATTTGTCTACCGATGTCTTCGCAGATTGGGGTTGTGCCGTCCAATTGCAAGAGCATGTTGGTCTTCAATAAGTTCTTTGCACGGTCGACTTCTCCCTCGGTGATCATGGTGCAGAGACGCATCCATTCTTGTTGAACGTTGAAGAGCATATCTTCGCATTGGAGTGGATCACAGACAAAGTAGATACCCCAGAGACCAGTGTCCTTGTAGCAAGTGTTGAAGGATTGGAAGGAGTGGCACAAGTTGCTTTCAGCAGAGTGGCGGGCCAAGGTGGAGGCGTTGTTGACACCACCGCCTTGGGAACGATCCCAAGCACCGATCAAGGTGTTGGCGACCATCAATGGAACATTGTCTTGATCGGTCCATCCACAACCTTCAACAGCGATGGCAACATGGGCCAAGGGCAAAGAGTCATCGCGGACACGGATCTCAGAGCCAGTGAAACGACATGGAGACACTGCTGGTGGTTTACCGTCATAAGTGTTTTCCAAACCACCCAAGTTCTTTTCGGCCAGTTTGACTAGTTCGTTGTGGTCGACTCCGCCTGATCCGGACAAGACGATGCGGGAGGCTTTGTAGTGACTGCTGATGTAATCTGACAAATCGCTCTTTCCAATGGACTTGATGTTCTTTGTGGGTCCCAAGATGGTTTGACCCAAAGGAGTTCCCTGGTAGGCAGTTGCGTGCAAATGGTCGAAGACGACTTCTTGCAAGTTGCTTTCTACTTCTTGCATTTCACGAAGAATGACTCCACGTTCCCTTTCGATTTCAGACTCGCCCAATTTTGAGTTTTGAATGATATCAGCCAAAATTTCAACAGCCTTTGGCACATCCTTGGACAAACACTTTGCGTAAAAGACAGTTTGTTCCCTAGATGTGTAAGCGTTCAAATGAGCACCCAAGTTCTCGACTTCCAATTCCAAGTCGGTTTGGGAGCGCTTTGCTGTTCCCTTGAATGCCATATGTTCCAAGAAGTGGGCGACGCCATTGTTAGCCTCTGACTCGTAACGAGATCCAGCGTCGATCCACAAACCAACAGTAGCGGTGGCAGCTCCTGAGTCCTCACTGGCTACACGGAGACCATTGTCAATGGTTGTGATTTGAGTGGCTGGGATGTTCAAAAGAGCTTTCTTCAAATCTGGAGCATATGAAGACTTGCTGCGCTGAAAATTCAGAAAGGAAAAAATCACATTTGACCGTCGACCACATTACGTAATTTTCAAATTGAAATTTCTCACTTACAGCGATTATTTGAGCTCCCCGGGTCAATTGCTTCAAGTTGTTGGAACATAAAAGAACTTTTAAAGCCATCTTGGAACGATTCTTTTCTTAAATTCTTGAAAAGAATTGGAATTTTGTTTTCGTAATGGCAGGTTAAAAAACCAACTATCCTAGCGCCACGGATTTGAATGTAAAGTCTTTTCCACCAATAATATGAGGCGATTTTAGCGCTGCGGGTTTTTATGAAAGCTAGTTTATCAGCCAATAGGAAGAGTGGGTTTGGGTTTTGCTTAGATTCCACCATGACAGGGGTTATTTAACGATTGATATTGTTTGAAAATAGAACTTGTAATTTTACGTTTTATAATTGTATTTAAAGGCTTTAATATTTAATTAATTTTATTTAATAAATAAAATGGTATGTGAAAAACATGCTGTTGAAATTTTTTTTTTGCGGTCCGGGCTTTTCGTTATCAAAAAGACTGGCCTTGGTCCTGGATTACTTCAAAATTAAATGTTGTTATTATTTTTCAGGTCTTAAAAAATAATTTAGAAGGATGTTTTAAATATTGAAGAAGGGAGGAATTTTTGATTCTCCAGAAATCTGTCAATTCTGAAAGAATTCTGTAGTCTTACACATATATTGTTTAAGTCAATGAATGAAAATGTTTTTGTATTTCTCAAATACTATATCCTTTCACTGAAATAAATTATATTGTATATTTCCAATGTACATTTTTCTTTTTTGGTTTTGTTATGCACTGCAATATATATTGATTGGTTCAGAGCATATCCCATGTAGGAAAAGGGTATTCAAAGGTTCTATCGGTGCACAATACCTCTTCAAACATTCTACAAACTACTTCTACTTGAAGAGATATTCCATGACGTCTTTTTTAAAATTCTAGAAGCATTAAACACGTAAGGCATTCTCAAGTAGAATAGAATACGTATTCTAGATATCGCTAATGCTCATTGGGTTGGTATAAGATAGAAGATTGGATTTTTTAAAATTTATATATGTTTTTAGATTTTAAAGAAAATCCTTCATAGCTAAAATGTATAAACTTTTAACTTATGATTTAAGCGTAGCTCTAATAGTAAGACTAGAAAACTTTACAGACAGATTGCTTTGTCTCTCCTCTGATAATCAATTAACATAAGTAATTTTTTTCTCCAAGAGGCATATAAACCTGTTAAAATAAGTAGTATTATCTCTTATCTTAACAACTCCTTAAAACCAATCAATACAACCAATATTAAAAAAAAGAATAATATCTAAAATATTTTCTCATTAAAAGGAAAACATAAAATACTCTGAAGCTTAAAAATAAATAAAACTTTATGTGACATTAAAACACCTTAAATAAAACTTATGTCTATAATTAATAAAAACTGCAACAAAAAATATTGTGTTATATATACGAAAACAAAATAAAAAACTTCTGTCTTGTTATTAATTGTAACAACTCCCTAAAAGCTCCAATATTCAAAAATTTATCTTCTAACAATTTTATAATTTAAAAAAATTTAAAAATAAATAAAACTATGTAATACTAAAAACATAAACATAATCGGAATTAGCACACCGCTCAACAAATGTGTACATAATTTTTGAAACATATATTTTTAAATTTTTTTGGCTCTAAAATCTTTCTCAAGTTTTTTAGAGCCAAAACTATGGAAATAATTTAATTTTTTTTAAACGTGTTTAATTCGAACTAAAATAAAATGTAAGTGGTTATAATAAATATAATTAAAACGTAAAAAAAAAACGTCGAAAGAAAGAAAGAAACAAGTCGATTTTAACTATTATGGGATGTTAATCATTTAATTGTTGAAGTATATTTATAGATCGTTCTAAAAATTATAATTATTTCCATTAGAGTCACTAAAAAGAATCTATAAAGTAAAATTAACAAGTTTTCCAGCAAATTGAAGGCCATTGGTTACATCATACTTTCATTGTGGTACTGTAGTTTGAAAATTCACATTTAACAAAAATATACTGCCTCATACGTATGTCGATTTCAGTATTTTTGACATAAAAATATTGTTAATGTCAATTAAGAAGACTAATCCAATCCTGTTGAATTTTTATTTTGAAAATAATTTATTCAAACATTTTTCTTACATAAAAAGAAAAGAACATATAATATTTGAATTTATGAAAGTAAAATAACATAAGCTCCACCCTAAGTACAAGAATTGTACGATAATTGATTAATTTAATTTTGATAATTAAATGTTTATGGTCTTTTGTAAATGCCTTTGGCTGTCTTCAAATCAACTGTCCGCACTTGTCCATCTTCACCGGGGTAAACCTTGATAATCTTGGATAAAGGCCAATCTCTTCTTTTGCATGGCTCATTAATGACAATATAATAATCCACCTTCAAATTCTCACAGCCATTTAGACCGGTTCAAAAGTGCAGGAATAAAAGATGTCTTGAATTTTCCCAAAAATCATCGACAAGATGTTGACAAACCCTCATAAGTTTCAATGTTGTAAGGTCTCAAAATGTTGTGGAGTGTTGTTTTTTTTTTTTTTTTTTTTTTTTTTTCAAAATCGTCAAAAGGGTTGTCAGACTGTTTTATACATGGTCTATGTTGGCTCCTGTTAAAGTCGTACAATTATCCGAAAACATTTTTTGAATCGGTCCCCTGTTTCTCATCATTCGTATTATAGCCATAATACAGGAATCGGTACTTAAAGAATGTATTATGTCGACGTGAGTTAGAAACATGAAGAGAAGTCAATATATTTTTTCCACTGAGCGTTTGTTCTAAACGCAAAATCAGTAACCTCTTGTTTGAATCTTTTGCAGTAATTACATCTGTTAAGAATCCCAATGTGTTTAGTTCTTTCATGAAAATCTTGAACGATTAGGGGTCCAATGACTGTCACCATCTAAAATGTTCAGACTCTTTGCGTCGTCAATGTATGCTCGTTCTAACCGTCCATGAATCCTCGGCAAATATCGTTATCCACTCTAGTCGGATATTTGGGTAATCGAACTTTCTCACTGATCTTCTCACATTTAAGTGTTTTTTGAATGTCTCCCAGAAAATGCTTCTCTTGGACTTTTTCTCCTAATTCTAGGACACCCAATTATTCGACTTCTTTCTGCTCTTGTAAATGAAGCTCAGTACCCAAGCGAAGGTTCGAATAAATTATTTAAATAGCGAGCCGAATTTATTGATATTTATAATTTCAATTGATTCACTCTTTTTCATTCTAGTTTTCATCGGTTATTTTGCCATCCCAATTAACTCCACCCTTCCATATATTTTTTGCGTCAATATTCAAGATTTGATTCACTTCCATCAATTGTAGTTAAGAACTCAGTGAATACAAATTCTTTCGGGATCGCTTGGAGATCATTGGTGCTATTTGAAATAAACGCTCTGATCTGGAAATCATACCTTAAGATGAACATGTGCGGCTTCTTGGGATGTACAACTGCAATGTGGCAGATACCAACCATACGTTCCCTTTCGGTTTTTTTTGAGTCAACTTTTCTAGCATACCCTTTAGCAATCATTGCGTCAATTTATTTAGTATAAGGAATCTTTAAAGCTGGATCTCTGTCATGGTAGATCCAATTCATATTTACTCCCAATTTTCTCTTAAACTTTTGTTAGGAATAGTCATAGCCTTTTCTTCGTTTTCAAGTTTGGTGTTGTAAATTTTTGATTCGCAGATACCAAAACTTTCCAGGTCTAAGAAATTCTTCAGCATCCTTCGTTTTTGTTAGTAATGGTCCATACTTCTCTTGCAGTGATGAGATAAGCATGTTGTTGACCAATCATGATCAAAGGCTTACGATTTATGTTTGCAGTCAAATCGAAGTTTTTCAAGTTTGGGAATCGGTTTGTTAAATCATTAAAATCAACGTTTTGCTTAGGATGATCCAAGTTCGCAACAGTTCTGATATTTTTGACGTTGTGACAGATTTTGCAACAGCATTCGCAATTTTTAAATATATCTAAAAAAATAGCTAGAAAAAAACCCAACCGAAAAAGATTTAAAATTGTTCTTTATTATTTATCCACTAACTTTAAAATGACAATTTAATGACATGTAAATTGTTTAGATTAGAAAAACGTATAATTTAAAAAATTTAAAATCGAAATGATACAACTTTTTCCATATAATAAGAAACTTTAAATTTTCTTGATTTAGAACCAATAAACAGAAAAATTAAAAATAATTAATAATAATTATATTAATTAAAAATAAAAACAATACAACTTTCTAATTTGTCGCGTCGTAGATAGATAAGAAATAGTCTATAGGCAGAAAAATATATCAATCGATAGTAAGAAAGAACGAAAGAAGAAAACCACTCATTAAATATAAATTTAAAAATTCGAAAGAAGAATTAGAAGCTGAGCTTTAAATATTTTTCTTAATTTTAAGATTTATGTTTTTGTTTTTCTGCTGTTTTTATTTGTTTCTATGTTATTTGAATGAATATTATCGTGACCTCTTTCTTTCATATCATACTCTCTCTCTCACATAATGCTTAACATAGAGGTGTGTCCAGCATCTCTGCGATGAAATTGTCCAACGGTTTATCTCCGACTATTCGAAAGTAGAGTAAGTGATCGAGACATTTCAAACTTATCGAGCGTAGAGCCGGAAGTCTTAATAACAATTGAGCGAAACGACTATCATCTCCAGGATGTTTGCGTCGACAGTGTTCATCCAAACATGCGTATAACTAGAAAGATTTAAATTATTGTTAAGGTTTTTTTTTTATTTATTTTAAGTTTTTCTAAAATTTAATTTTATTAAATTTGTTATAAAAATAATTATGAGAAACACTTGTTAAACTGTGTAGATGTAGTATATTTTTACGAAATAGTCAGATAATCAAAAATTCGAACGTGAAGCACATGCTCCGAGTAGGGAATCGATTTCCAAAGAAGGACTGATGAACAAACTAATTTAAGAAATACTAAAAGGGAAGTCCATCCCTGTCAAGCAAAATGAATAGTGAGATCATTCGTTTTTGGTATGTTTTATTAACAAAAATTTTTGGGAGTGGTCCTTCTGATTGGATTGAAGACTCGCAGATCGATGGTACCATATATGGAACCTACGAAACGGCCTCTCACAAACAATTAACAAAAATATTTGGAATGTGAAACATGAATACCGTAGTTAATTATAACTTGGATCTATTTTTGAATTTGTTCATCTTCAAAACTTGAATATCTCGAATGTTATTTCCGCTAAAAACTAGGAATAACTTTTCAGAAGGGCAACTCTTGCAAACAATCTGAAATTTAGACTGAGCACAAACATGGATTAGTTTTTTTTTAATTAATATATTTATAAAGTAATGTTGTTCATAATTTGGGTCCAATTTTAATTTTAGGAGTAACATTGAAGTTTTAATTGAAATTGACAAATTGGCTCATTCACATGGGTATTCACTGGAATGTCCTTAATACCAAAAACATAATGCGAATTGAAACTTAGTGTCGTGCTGAAAAGGAATTTATTATATCAAGAACACAACATTTCTTATTTAAAAAATAATTAAATATTTTGTTTATGACATTTTAATTTTCTTTTAATGTTATCTTCTAAGGTACTATTTGCTCTATTTTACATATTTTGGTAAAATTTACTAAAAATATTATAATTATTCTTTCTAGAAAATATAAGAATAAAAATAGACCCAAATAATTAACACTTTTATATTGAGCTGTTCACAATTTGGTCTATTATTTCGCTTTTTTTCTGGAAAGCCCCAATCAATTCTTTTGAGTGAACCAATTAGAGCAAAATGTACATCAGAGAACCAAATAAAAAAAAAATAGATTTTCGTAAAAAATAATGAGAAAATTGTATTCTTATTATAATAAATTAATTTTCTATTATTATAATAATGAAACTAATAGGATATTTTGAGGAACTATTAGAAATTTGTCTTGACTCTCAATAGCTTTTCAACCCATTTAAAATCGCAGTATTATGTGAACGAGCTTGGAATTACTTATTTCATGTGGATGGATATTATGAACAATCACTATTACACATATTCTTAAAAAAAAGGAAGAAAAAGAAGAATATTACATAAATATTTCAAGTGAATATGAGCTATTTAAGACTTCATAATTCATGAGTCCAACAAATTTTAAATAATCACATTTTTGTTTTAAAAAACAAGTTGCAACATTTACTTTGATTTTGAAAACAAAAAAAATTAATTAGATGTTCTTTAATATATAAATGTTATATATTTTTAAGAACAAAACATTTATCTTCGAATTCAATTTTGAATTATTTATATAATTATTTATATATTTTTTAAATTTAGAGTGTGTTTTACTTATTATTTTCTAAACATTTTGTCTTAAATTTCAGAACTCTTAAAATTTAATAGCCTTGAACAATTTTTAAATTCTAAAATAATATCGACACCAAAATATTTTAAATTAAAAACCTTTCAAAATATCAGCTTTAGAAACAACNATATATATATATATATATATATATATTATTTGANATTTATATAATTATTTATATATTTTTTAAATTTAGAGTGTGTTTTACTTATTATTTTCTAAACATTTTGTCTTAAATTTCAGAACTCTTAAAATTTAATAGCCTTGAACAATTTTTAAATTCTAAAATAATATCGACACCAAAATATTTTAAATTAAAAACCTTTCAAAATATCAGCTTTAGAAACAACAAATACTAAGCTAAAAACAAATTTCAAACTTAATTGTTTTAGCTTTAACAAAATTCATTGTTATTACTTTTAATGCTTTTTGTCAAATATTTTTTTTTTTTATAAAAATGAGACTAATAAACTGAAAACTGATATTTTATTTGTTTGTTTGTTTGTTTAAAAAACACTTTCAAAACTTGTTATCCAAATTTTTAATTATAAAGCTGATATTTAAAAAAAAAAACTTTGTTGATATAATTGTTATTAATTACCTAAAGTTTGAAACTATATTAAAATGTTATTGCTTGAATTTATTACCATAATCATTGAAAAATTGTTTCTTTATACTTAAATATTTAAAAAAAAAAAAAAATTTCTTATATTCGAGTTAAAATTAAAATTTTAAGTTTAAAAACTGTTTATAATTTTAGGAGCAAGAATTCTGTGATTGAATGTTAAAATTAATGTTCTTTTATAATATTTATTATCTTCATTTGTTTTAATTTTCTATTGACATTTTTGTAGGAATGATTTATTTTGTTTCTTTTTTTTTTAAATTATGTAGCTTGTTAATATTTGTTTTCTTTTAAACTATTATTTTATTTTTGTGTTTTTACTTTTTGTTGTTGTTGTCTTTGAAGTTTTTTTTTGTGATTCTATGTTTTAATGTTGATAATATTTTTTAAATGTGTAATATTTATGTTCTTAGTTTTTAGTATTTTTAGTTTTTATTCTTTGTTAATTGTTTTTGGTATTTGTTTAATTCTTTGTTGATTTTTTTTAAGAAATTATCTTTAGAAAGTTCTGTTGACATAATTAAGTGTTTTTAAGAATAAACAGAAATATTTTTTTTATAATAATCTATTATTATTATTTTATAATAATCAATAATCTATATACGATAATGAGTTGCTTATGCGGACACAACTGTACCCATAAATAGAAAATCAATTGGTTAATACATAGGAAACAAACATTCGTTAATATCATTATTTTTATTGTAAGTTGTGTCGTTAAAAAAACAACACAACAACAAAAATTGAAGTAAATAAAATAATCGTAATTCATAAGCTTATGAACAACCAAATTCGCATTAAACTAATATTCTCGAAATTATAACTATGATTATTTGTCAAATTAAAATAAAAAACCCACCTTTTCACGACACATTTCAATTTCCGGTCGGGAGTTAGCAGACAAACCCCGAATATCTGGATTGAATAAAATGATTGCTTTTAAGCATGAGAGGTCTCCTTCGTCCATATTCAAGCGCTTCATTTTAATACTTAGTTCTGATAAGATTCGATCAAATATTGCCACAACACCCGCCTGTGCCGCGCTGTTTCTGTGATAAGTGAAGTTTGTGTCGAACCACATTTGTTGTGGCTGGGCAAATTTTATTCGTCTTTCAAACGAACCGTCTAAATTTTGACTTTCGATGTCAAGGCACTGTAAGAAATAAAAAAACAAACAAAATAAGTAAATATTGATGAAAGCAGATAACAATGAAGACGACTCACTCCAATACTCCTCCAAGCAATATTCGCGATAAGTATTTCATTCCAACCAGTTTTCAACAAGAGAATTTGATCCTCACGGGGTATTTGAGAAAAGTGTGGCATCCTTCGAGCGTAGTCAACCATTTGGTAGAGTTTCTTGTTGATAATGTTGCACAAATGCGAAACGGCTCCCTAAAAGTATAATTTTCATTAAATTTTGAATTAACAAATTATTAAAAACAAAAAACAACCTTATAATCCACTTGGACGATCGAGTTTTGGCCAACTTTTAAATAAGGGATTGCATTGTCACCACATCGACTTTCGCTCTTCTGTTCAGCCTCATAGATGCGATCAATGGTAAAGTCACGGGCTGAACTCGTAGGATTTGTGTCTTCGTTCTTTTGGTTTGCAATTTTAGAGCCCCGTTGTCGTTCTTCCTGGACAGCCTCACGTTTCATACCACACGATAAACATTTCTGATAACGACAGTATTGGCATCTGTTCCTTTTCCTTTTGTCAATAGTACAATTTCCTTCTTCACGACAAGCGTATGTCAAGTTTTTTCGCACAGTTCTCTTAAAAAATCCCTTACAGCCCTCACAACTGAACACCCCATAATGTTTGCCACTCGCTCTATCTCCGCATATTGAACACAAGTGCTTCGATCCACTCAATGGATGATTTGGGGGGAATTGTTGGTTTTGCAGTCTATTCCCACCTCCCGGCGACGAATCATTTCGATTAAGTCCTTGTAGAGAACTGTTTATTGAGTTGAAGGAATTCGGGCTTCCAGGTCCTCCTGGTGAAAAGTTTCCTACGCTTCCATTGAGTAGGGAGATGTCCGGCTTTACTTCTGCTGGTGATGTCGGGCCTAAGTGGCCAAATGGTTGATCTGTAGAGAAAGAACGAGAATCAATTATATTTTCTACACTGAGTTTATTTCAATTTGAATAAAGGAATATTGAATTTAAGCCCCGCCTTGACTTTGCTTCCTTAAAATTCAGTTCTTTTCATTTTAAGAGATTTGGTTTGAGAATGAACAAAATAATTTGAAACTGATTAACATCAAATTTTTAGTAGTTTAGTTTAGGTATATTAGTAAAATTTGAAGTCAAAATATATATGTAACATATGTTTGTTGTTATATTTTTCAATAATATTACATTTTCATTCTGTTTTTTTAGATTTTGTGATAGTATTTTTTGTTTTAATGTTATTTTTAGTTTTTATTCTTTGTTAATGGTTAAATTCTTAATTGTTTTCTATTTTTTTTAATTTTTAATTTTTGTTTCTCTATTTTTGTTAGTATGTTTTTTATTTTTAGTTATTTAGTTTATTCTTTTCTAAAACCAAATTAGTTTTATTTTCCTGAANTTTTTTTTTTTTTTTTTTTATAAAATACATTAAATTTTAATATATAATTTAAAGAAATTTCTCTTAATTTTAAAGGCAAGACAATGACTTTAATATCCAGATAAATTTCTTTCATATACGAAATAAGTTTAAATTAAATGTCTTTAAAATTCAGATAATTTAAAGAAAGTTTATCTAAAATTCTTCATAAATTTCAAAGTTACGATTAAACAAATTACGATTTCTTGAAATTTGGTGTATTTTTAAGGGACAATTTTCGGGCTAAATAATCTAATTAATGATAGAATTTCTTCTACAGTTTTAGATTTTGTGATAGTATTTTTTGTTTTAATGTTATTTTTAGTTTTTATTCTTTGTTAATG
>JXPG01005624.1:0-14015 GCA_001015175.1 Megaselia abdita | reverse complement strand
ATTTCCAACAATCTTTCTTCAAATATCCCATTTTCTTCCAAAAGAAACATTCAAATTCTGTACCTGATTCCTTTCTGGGTGGGTTTTTAAAACTGATTATGTTTCTGTATCCTTTGAATGCTCTGTTTTCTTGAATTCTTCTAAAAGCTTCGATTGTGCAATATTTTGAGTCCGGCCTTCTAGAATTAAATCATAACTTCCAATCGCAATCGCCCAGTCTTCAGACAACTGTTTTCCTCCTGAAATTGCCAGATATGTTTAAGATACAACAGTAGCTCTGCGTCCTTTAACTAGAGAGCAGTCCNCTTGAATTCTTCTAAAAGCTTCGATTGTGCAATATTTTGAGTCCGGCCTTCTAGAATTAAATCATAACTTCCAATCGCAATCGCCCAGTCTTCAGACAACTGTTTTCCTCCTGAAATTGCCAGATATGTTTAAGATACAACAGTAGCTCTGCGTCCTTTAACTAGAGAGCAGTCCATTTATCGGTATCTGGATAGGGTTTTTTCTATAGAGATGATTGACAATACACCTTTTTTCTATAACATCATTTCCAAGCGGAGTTTCTAGACAAAGTAATTGTCACTGTTTAGTTTTACCAAACCAAGTCAACTACTTCCGACATCTCTTAACAATACTCTTATTTCAAAACTGTATCTTTAGACTTGCGAAGATCGATGGAGTTCTTTGAAATAAGAAGCAATAAAGTATTGTAGTTACNTTTTTCTATAACATCATTTCCAAGCGGAGTTTTTAGACAAAGTAATTGTCACTGTTCAGTTTCACTCAACCAAGACAACTACTTCCAACATCTCTTAACAATACTCTTATTTCAAAACTGTATCTTTAGACTTGCGAAGATCGATGGAGTTCTTTGAAATAAGAAGCAAAACAGTATGGTAGTTAATGAATCAAAAACTTATAATTTAAAAAAATAACAGAAAATAAAAAAACTAAATTATTTGACAATAGTAAATTTTACCAAGTCAAAATAGTAAAACTTACTATAAAATAGTGAATTCTAATAAGTAAAATTTACTATAAATAATTCATAAATTGTTTAATAGCAAGATTCTAGAACTAGAACTATTACTATATAAAATTATACTATAAAACAAGAACCTGAGAATTATTTTTTTTTTTACAACTGGCAGTAGTAAATTTTACAACAAAGCGTTGCTATGATATTTTGTGAGAAATAATTAAATTTTTAACAGCCATCTTCCTTTCCAATCTTCCTCGGTTTGGTTGAGTATCATAGATAGTATTGCCTGTAGGTACTGTGCCCTAGCAAAAATTAATATTCTTTTTATATGAGTGTTTTAGTAAATTTTGCTACAAAATTGTAAAATAATTTCTTTTTACTAAACTGATGATTTGAGTTCAAATCAAGTCTTAAACTAGTGAATATTATCAGTGTCGTTACTTTAGATCTTATTGTATGCATATTTCTTTGAATTTCAAATAGTAAAATTAACTAAAAGTAGTAGAAGTTACTAAAGAGGTAAATAAGGCTCAAGTTCTAATTACAATCTCTTCAAATATTTGTGTTGTATGTTTCATTTTGTTTGATAAAAAATATATGTCTATTTGTNATCAGTGTCGTTACTTTAGATCTTATTGTATGCATATTTCTTTGAATTTCAAATAGTAAAATTAACTAAAAGTAGTAGAAATTACTAAAGAGGTAAATAAGGCTCAAATTCTAATTACAATCTCTTCAAATATTTGTGCTGTATGTTTTATTTTGTTTGATAATGTCTATTTGCATCATAATTTTTAATTATTAAATGTTTGTCTTGTATTCTTATATGAATATTTTTAAATATTTTGTTAATTCAAATAAAGCACAAGATCAAACAAAACCCAATACCGTATTCAAGCAAACAGAAAAAAATCTAAGTGACTAACGCATCATGTGACAAATTTAACTAGAAAAATGCTAAAAGATAAAAATCACCTTTTTGACTTGAGAACCTAAACAAAACTGAGAGGATTAGTCATCCATAGATGATGGACCAAGACAAAGTGGATTTCCTATATATTCTTGTGTAATGAAGAATTATTACACTTTGGATTCATCATCAAGCGAGAAGAATCGTCATTTCCTCTTTGGCTTTTAACTTTTGAAAGAGTTTAGCTTTTTAGAAGACTCTGGGAATCGGAGTAACTTTTGATTTGAAAAAAATTATTTGTATTTTTTTCATTGAGAAACTTTATCATATTAAGAAAATATTATTCAAGTCAACCGTTAAACCACACATTCCCACAACCTTCGCAGATCAAATTGAAAATCATAAATTCAAAATTTCAAAACTTTTATAAATTAAGTTTATTTGAAGAATGTTGGAGCCAATCTTTACAATTATTTTCAAGATAATGGAATACAAATACCTTCCATATAAGTCTTTGCTGCTTATTAACGCTTCGAATGTTATACCTACATTCCATTGGTTGTCTAGTGTAACAAGTTATTAGATTGTTTCTATGGTCTTTGTTATACTTTGTTGTCAGTTGTTTCTAATTGTGTGGGTTTTTTGCTTTATGTTCTGATGAAAGGTTTATTCGAGGTGGTTTTATTGTCTTATGTTGGTTTTAATTGAGAAGTCAATGGTTTACTTAATATTTTTTTTTTAAGATTTAGGAATAAGAGAAGCTGCATTTTCTCTTGTCCTTGAGACTGTATAAAAGACGACGCCATGCTAAAGTAAACATTTTATTTGAAGAAAAATATAAAGCTCAGATTCTGAATTCTTCTCTGAAAATCACAGCTAAATCGGACAAAACTCGAAAGTGTTTGGGATTAGAATTAGACTCCTGCTTGGCTCAATCAAGAACCTCATTTTAAAATGCAAAGGACACTGCTCAGTGGCTAATGATAACCAAGATCTCATAGACTTTAATTTTCTCTGTAATTTCCGCTTTTCTTCTGATGAGCAGCGGAATCAAAATACTCAATATTCTGCCTTTATTTCTGTTCGTGTAATTCTTAATCATTCTCTATTTAAAAACTATGCTCATAATGTATGTTCGTATCCTTCACAACAAATACATTCAAAGTCATCTATACGTCCACACTCTTGAACATTATGTCTTATTTCTGTTCGTATAACTCGAAACTACAAATATGTATACGTATGATGATTATATCAGAACCATGGCATGGGTTCAGTATCTATACAGAATTTGTCTCCATCCCTATCGGTGTGCGGTCTCAGCGGTACAGGTTCCTTTTGATGTAAGCTCTCCTTCAAGGCAATCTAACCATCCCTACCGTTTTCGTCGGGAACCTTCGGGTCTAGCTTGTGCTATTTTTATTGAAGAGGCTTCATCTGATATGTCCAAACTGAAGATGTTGTTTTCGCACTCTATCGACGATACTGGAGTCTGCATGTAGCTCATAGAGCTCATGATTGTATCGTATGCGCCAATCATACATAGGACCCAAGATCATACGAAGCACCTTCATCTCAAATACCTTCAGAAGATTTTTGTCTCATCAGAAGAAGTATAATGAGGGTTCTGTAGATGTTTAGTCAAGTGCTTCTCTGGATGAATCTCAATCTTACCACTCTACTTAGCGCATACAGTGATTCGCCCATTATGTCATGATTCTCCTTTTGATCTCTTGAGTGATGTCGTTTTGGGTCTTAACTGATACGTGAAATCCTTTTCTGACTCAAACTTGTCAGTGCCAATGTGGATGTTGGTGAGATCTGTTTGGTTTCTATTCGATCTCATATATTTGTTCTTCTCGATATTCACTGCGTGAGACTCATTGATGGAGCATGTCTACTGATGTTGTTGTAGCTTGTCTTCAGATCTTCCACGTTTCTTGTGACGATGTCAATGTCATCTGCATACGCATACGGATGTTTTCATGTTATCTCTTCAAGCAATGATTTTCAGACATGCATTGAACAGGTCACAGGAAAGTACATTTCCCTGTCTGAAACCTGCTGTGGCTTTAAAAGCTTCCGACACTTTCTTGTTTACTTGTCGTCTCTGCTAGGGTCATAGTAGGATCAGTCTCTTAGCAATGCCCAGTTACATCATTGTAGAGGATATCTCATCTTTAATGATAAAGTCATAAAAATAGTTTAAAATCCATAAAAAGGTGATTTGAAATTCTCTGATCTTTTCCAATATTTGTCGTAGAGTAAAGCTCTGATCAGTGTTGGATTTTCCGAGACGAAAAACGCATTGGTAATCTCTGATGATTGTGTTGAGATGTGGTTTCAGGCGCTCATATAGAATGAACGACAACATCTTGTATGTCGAGTTAAGTACACTGGTTCAATTTCTTGCAGTCCTTCTTATCGCCTTTCTTGTATATGGGTGTTATAATACTCAGGCTCCACTGGCTTAGCATCATCATAGTCGACCTCTGCGATATAGATCTGTTGATCTATCGCCAAGAAGTTCGGAGAAGTGCTTTCTCCCGTATGCAAGAATGTCTTCGTCATTTAANGCCAAGAAGTTCGGAGAAGTGCTTTCTCCCGTGTGCAAGAATGTCTTCGTAGTTTATNTGGGTGTTATAATACTCAGGCTCCACTGGCTTAGCATCATCATAGTCGACCTCTGCGATATAGATCTGTTGATCTATCGCCAAGAAGTTCGGAGAAGTGCTTTCTCCCGTATGCAAGAATGTCTTCGTCATTTAAACCAATAACTTTCCTCACGAGTCCGTTCACTCTGTCTTTTCACCAGTTAGCAAAACTATAACTTATTCCATTGAAGATCTAGGCTCATAATTTATGTTTGTATCATTCGAAGCATTCGCATCCACACGTTCCTCTATATTCACATACATTTTATTGAAGATTATTAACATTTCTTCATATTTCTATGCGTAGATCGTAATAGTTCACTTTGTCAATATAATGTATACGAATAATTCGCAACAAATACAAACACAGTCATCTACACTCTTCTCTATTATTCACATACATTTTATTTTCTGTCAGTAAAAGTCTTAACTATTCTATTAAAGAACTAAAAGTCTTAACTATTCTATTAAAAAACTATTCCCATAATTTATGTTCGTATACTTCACAACAATTAANTTCTCTATTATTCACATACATTTTATTTTCTGTCAGTAAAAGTCTTAACTATTCTATTAAAGAACTAAAAGTCTTAACTATTCTATTAAAAAACTATTCCCATAATTGATGTTCGTATAATTCACAACAATTAAATATACAGCAATCTATACACTTTCTTACTCCTTTATATTCACATACTTTTTATTATTGAAGAATATAAGCATTCTATCATATTTCTGTTCGTATACCTCGCAAGTATTCTATAGGAAAACTATACCCATACCCAACAATTAATAATTTCGCATATCAAATCAATTATTAAATCAATCTGCAAACTTGCATATATCTTTCATTTCACAAATTACCAGCCATACAGTCTAGATAAAATAGCNAATATACAGCAATCTATACACTTTCTTACTCCTTTATATTCACATACTTTTTATTATTGAAGAATATAAGCATTCTATCATATTTCTGTTCGTATACCTCGCAAGTATTCTATAGGAAAACTATACCCATACCCAACAATTAATAATTTCGCATATCAAATCAATTATTAAATCAATCTGCAAACTTGCATATATCTTTCATTTCACAAATTACCAGCCATGCAGTCTAGAAAAAATAGGTATATGACTTCATTCAAGATGATCTTTAGTTTATCGTTCAAGTTTTTGATAGCTTAATGGTGATATTAAAAGTTTCGAAACATGTGATTATTATACCATAAAATACCATCAAGCGTAGGCGCATCTTTGAAAGTGTCAATTTTAGCCAAATGTGGAGACTGCCAGTTTTGATTAATAAAAACACTCATCATGGTCATCACATGTTATGATGCAAGCCTTTTAACCGTTTCTTTTCGAAGAAATAAATCATCTGACGAACCAATTACATATCTTCACTTCATCTCCAGATATCCTAAAGTGCACAGAACGTCCTCATTAATCAAAGAAAGAAAACCACCTGTCGTTGGAGATTATCTATACGGTCATGATTACATAATCCGAAACCGTTATATGATTATCTGATTTCCATAAAAGTAATAAGTAATTTACCAATAAAACTGAAACTTCGCACGATACATCCAAGTCATAAATGCAAGCAAATCATACAGCCAGTTTGAGTAAACGCAAAGGTACCATGATGGTTGATTCACATACTCTATACCTCTGAAGCAGCATTATTTCAGCAGTGAAGAGGAAGTAATGTTTGTTCTTGTTGTGTGGAACAAGAAGTCGTAGTCGTAGTCGAAGTCGAAGTGTGATCAACGACTAGAATTACTCCACATAATGATATCAATTAAGTACGAAGTAACTAACTACTATACCAGAAGTATAGGAACATCAAACAAATTGCAGCTAACGGTGAAACAAAGCATTAAATTCCATTTGTTAGCGTGACAAAATCATCAGTTTTGCTTGCACTTGAATAAGTTGATAAAACAATACAGAAAACTAAAGCAGACATAATCATTAACTAAACCTAGACCTTTACAGTTAATTATGTAAGAGATTTTTTTTTCTTTCTTAAATTATGTTATGTTATGTTGTTTTGTTTAGTGATTATCTTGGTTATTATGACGTTAGTGAGAGGTACTTCTTCGCGTGACAAACTCTTGCAAGTATTCGAAGCATTTGGTAATTGGAGTATGGAAACGGTTTTTTTGTTTTTTATTTTTCATTGCAAGAATTTTTGTTGGCGTGATACTAAGATTAATGTTCACTAATTTGGCTAATTTTCACGACTTTCTGAAAATTGGGTTTCAAATTTAACAGTATTCCATTCTTTGTAATGGCAAATGTTATGTATTATATCATCGATATCTCCTGTAAACTATAGGAAATGCAATTTAACACGTTATTCAGTTTGCAGAATTTCGACCGAGTCAAAATTGGCATAACAAAAAAAAATCTTACGGATATACCGAGGATCGAACTCATAATCGTCAGTCAGCTTCTTGTCATGCATTGCTAGACAGATAAGAACTAAACACTCAATTATATAAAGGAATGTTTAGTTTTTATTCTAACTTTCAACATCAGTTGTTTAGTTTTCCATTTTCCAGAACTAAACACTCAATTATATAAAGGAATGTTTAGTTTTTATTCTAACTTTCAACATCAGTTGTTTAGTTTTCCATTTTCCAGAACTAAACACTCAATTATATAAAGGAATGTTTAGTTTTTATTCTAACTTTCAACATCAGTTGTTTAGTTTTCCATTTTCCAGAACTAAACACTCAATTATATAAAGGAATGTTTAGTTTTTATTCTAACTTTCAACATCAGTTGTTTAGTTTTCCATTTTCCAGAACTAAACACTCAATTATATAAAGGAATGTTTAGTTTTTATTCTAACTTTCAACATCAGTTGTTTAGTTTTCCATTTTCCAGAACTAAACACTCAATTATATAAAGGAATGTTTAGTTTTTATTCTAACTTTCAACATCAGTTGTTTAGTTTTCCATTTTCCAGAACTAAACACTCAATTATATAAAGGAATGTTTAGTTTTTATTCTAACTTTCAACATCAGTTGTTTAGTTTTCCATTTTCCAGAACTAAACACTCAATTATATAAAGGAATGTTTAGTTTTTATTCTAACTTTCAACATCAGTTGTTTAGTTTTCCATTTTCCAGAACTAAACACTCAATTATATAAAGGAATGTTTAGTTTTTATTCTAACTTTCAACATCAGTTGTTTAGTTTTCCATTTTCCAGAACTAAACACTCAATTATATAAAGGAATGTTTAGTTTTTATTCTAACTTTCAACATCAGTTGTTTAGTTTTCCATTTTCCAGAACTAAATACTCAATTATATAAAGGAATGTTTAGTTTTTATTCTAACTTTCAACATCAGTTGTTTAGTTTTCCATTTTCCTATGAATTGAGTCATTCGTCTTCAAACTCAAAATCATCAAGTTTTTTAAATTTCTTGGCTCCAACAAATACCATATATGTCCTCTATTTATATCCACGTTTTCATCAATGTCTAACGATTGTGGGTAAAAGTCCATTGATCAAATCAAAAACAGTAAAAAATAACCTTCAATGAGAAAACCAAATTCGCAACCTCAAACATGGCATGATTAACCGCCAACCCTGCACTATTCGCATGACTTGATTCCTATTCATTCGCTTACCTTTACTTACACTTTCCCATGACTAATTGAACAACGTATTTTGATTTATTGTATTAAATAATTAACCATCCTCGTAACAGACCTAATTCATCTGAGCTATGATGATCAGTGATCAGGGTATGTAAACAGAATTTGCCAACTTTGAATATAATGACCATGTTGCACGATATGATGATGAGATGAATGCGAATGCGATGTACTGCTGCGATGATGTTGAATTAATAAACCATACAATGTATTTATGGAGATTATAATCATAGAGATCATAATCATAAGGTTATTTAGTGATTGTGTTCTGCAAAAAGTATTGCTGTACAACATTTCTTAATTAACGTTAATATTTCAGTAGGAATTCTAATACATGTACTTGGGGGTTTTGGTTGGTTTTAAGAGATTTCGAAACGAATCTATTTAAAAATTAATCTTAAAAAGTGAACATATGATAATCTTTGTCTAATTGAGAAATTAAGCTACAACAATAAAATGAAAGATAAAATATATAACGTTCCGAACATTTAAGATAGTATTCTTATGATTTTCATTTGCTCAATGTAATTATCTATAATGAATATTTATAGGTTGCGAATTATACGAATGCAAATCAGCTTTTAATATAAAGAGATGTGTATTTTACAAATTGAATAAACGAGTTGAATTAACATTATTCTGACAGGTTATTTCTTAGTGGTTCTGTCATGAATCAGTTCAATGTATTTTTTTTGAATAATGACTGCGAATTTTACCAATTAAAAACGAGAGTTTCCAGAATACATTGTTTGTGTATATAGTTATTATACGTAACTATATCAAACTTGTAGGCATAGCTACTTTTACATATTTACTTACATTCAGGAAATTGATTAGTAATTATTACCTACAATATTACTGTATATTACTTGTAAAGAAGTGATTTTCCAACTATTAAAAACATCATGAATAACAACCACCGAAGCGAGGACAGAAATCGAATTTTTCAAGACATCAACCGAGTCATTTCACCGGAATTCTCCTTGTATAATTCGTATCTTAAGTTATTAAATTATATTACTTATAGTCAGATGAAATATGGTAGTCTTAAGCTTAGTTTGGAATAAACATGGAGTTACATTAGTAATTGAGGCTTGTTTGACTTTAATTAGAACTCCGGCTTTGCTAGGCTCCTGCTCCTTAGGCAGCCCACTTGCCAAGTACTCCGACCTTACTACAAATCGTAGGCAGTCGATGTTGTTTCTAAAGAACACTCCAAATAGAATGACTATCATCCTGATCCTGAACAACTCCGATGACCATCCATCTTTCTGATACCTCTCTTTCTTTTCTTTCTAAGCAGAGTATACTCATATTTTAAGTATGACATCCTGATGATATCATACATACATAAGATTATTATCTGAACCGTTGCGTCTACTCAGAATTTGTCAGTTTCAGTTTATGATTCCTTTTGATGTAAGATCTCCTTCAAAGCAATCTAACCATCGTAACCGTTGTCCTCCTTGCCGTCGGGAACCTTCGAGTCTAGCTTGTGCTAACTTTTTTTATGGGGCTTCATCCAACATGTCCAAGCCACTGAAGTTGCTGTTTTCGCATTCTATCTAATTCCGTATATAGCTCATAGAGCTCATGATTGTATCGTATGCACAGATCATACTAAGCACCTTTCTGTCAAATACCTTCAGAAGATATTTGTCTGATTCTGAAAATATTCCCGACTCAGTCCCATATATCAGAGTAGGTATAGTGAGGGTCCTGTAGATGTTTCGTTTAGTATGCTTCTCCGGATGAATCTCGATCTTAACACTCTAATTAGCACAAACAGTGTTCGTTTAGCAAGCATAATTCTACTGTTGACCTCTTGAGTGATGTGGTTTCTGGTGTTAACTGAAGACCCAAGATACGAGAAATCCTTTACTGACTGAAACTGTTCAATGCCAATGGTGATGTTTGGTTTCTACTCGATTTCATATATTTGGTCTTTTCGATATTCTCTCTGAGGGCCATTGGTGTAGCATGTCTACTGACTTTCTCTGGATACAAAAATCATCCCTGGTTTGCCTTTGTCGTCTTTGTACTACACTATAAGCTCGCAAGTCATGACACATGACACGTCGAAGACAAACCAGGAATGATTTTTTCGTCCAGAGAAATAACAATTTATTAGTACGAAAGCTCGTTGAGTGATACTTGAATGATATCATGGTGAGGATCAACTAGAGACAAAAACTGAAACAACTCTGCTTATAGAATATGTCTTTTTTTCGTAAATATTAATTACAAATAATACAAGTGCGAATTTCGAATTCAAACCAATCAACGACATTGATAAGTTTTCTATCTCTCTCTTCTAAACTTGAAAAGAGAAATATAATTCTAGCCAATCAGAAATCATTCTTTTTAGTTTTCTTATTTTAAGCCCGTTTTGATTGGTTCATTAAAAGAAAAGTAAGGATAGACTTGCAAATCGCACCTTGTGTTGACCAAATATAAACACGTAGTTTCAGGAAGTAACATTTCAAAGATGAACACAGTGCGAAAGCTCGTTGAGTGATACGCAAATTATATCATGTGTGATATCATCACGTTGTGGTGGAGATCAACTAGAGACAACTCTGCTTATAGAATATGTCTTTTTTTCGTAAATATTAATTACAAATAATACAAGCGCGAATTTCGAATTCAAACCATTCAACCGCATCGATAAGTTTTCTATCTCTCTCTTCTAAACTTGAAAAGAGAAATATAATTCTAGCCAATCAGAAAATATTCTTTTTAGTTTTCTTATTTTAAGCCCGTTTTGATTGGTTCATTAAAAGAAAAGTAAGGATAGACTTGCAAATCGCACCTTGTGTTGACCAAATATAAACACGTAGTTTCAGGAAGTAACATTTCAAAGATGAACACAGTGCGAAAGCTCGTTGAGTGATACGCAAATTATATCATGTGTGATATCATCACGTTGTGGTGGAGATCAACTAGAGACAACTCTGCTTATAGAATATGTCTTTTTTTCGTAAATATTAATTACAAATAATACAAGCGCGAATTTCGAATTCAAACCATTCAACCGCATTGATAAGTTTTCTATCTCTCTCTTCTAAACTTGAAAAGAGAAATATAATTCTAGCCAATCAGAAATCATTCTTTTTAGTTTTCTTATTTTAAGCCCGTTTTGATTGGTTCATTAAAAGAAAAGTAAGGATAGACTTGCAAATCGCACCTTGTGTTGACCAAATATAAACACGTAGTTTCAGGAAGTAACATTTCAAAGATGAACACAGTGCGAAAGCTCGTTGAGTGATACGCAAATTATATCATGTGTGATATCATCACGTTGTGGTGGAGATCAACTAGAGACAACTCTGCTTATAGAATATGTCTTTTTTTCGTAAATATTAATTACAAATAATACAAGCGCGAATTTCGAATTCAAACCATTCAACCGCATCGATAAGTTTTCTATCTCTCTCTTCTAAACTTGAAAAGAGAAATATAATTCTAGCCAATCAGAAAATATTCTTTTTAGTTTTCTTATTTTAAGAGCGTTTTGATTGGTTCATTAAAAGAAAAGTAAGGATAGACTTGCAAATAGCACCTTGCGTTGACCAAATATAAACAAGTAGTTTCAGGAAATAACATTTCAAAGTTCATCATAAAATCCTAATTAATTAACTATTCAATTTCGTTTTCCTCTCAACCGTATTTAAATGGAAATCAATAAATATAACAACTTCTTGTTCTTATTTCGAAGTATCCTTTCTACTCCAACAAGTATAAAGACCATGGTGCACGATATGATAAGATGGTATGCTGCTGAGCTCATGAGTTAATACAATGTATGAGCAATGGTTGTGATCATAAAGATTTTGTATATTTATGGAGGTAATTACAGTGAGCTCATCGTCATCAGATCGCGTTCTTAAGCACTTATTAAGCTCGTTTTATTTAAATTGGCAATGAACTTTATTTATATTTAGCAAGAAGACCGGGCAGGCAGGCAGTCAGTCAGCCTGGCTATTATAAATGCAGAAATAACATAACATAAAATTTCATGTCTCCAGAGTTTCTTGAACTTTGATTCCATGTTTCTGTTCTGTTCTTTCTATACTTACTATAATACTTACTCTCTTTGTACCCGACTGACTGCCTTCCTGCCTTTCTTACCTTACCTCGCCATCATTCTCTATGCTGTTGCATAAAATACAGTATTCTCTTTCCCTAAAGGTGAAGAACATAAGACCAGCAAACCAGCAAAATGAAACATAGTTGAATCTCTTAGAATCATAAAACTAAGTGGTCCTCACGGGTGGAATGGTAATATATTCGATGCATCAGTGATGGAAGTATTGCGATCAGACCACATAACGAAATGAAGCGAAACAAACATACCACAAAACACCACAAGATGAATCGTTTTCGCTTAGTATTCTAATGGTGTTCAAAAGATTACTTTACATTACTTTTTTTCGGCTATGTTATTAAGTTTTTCGAGACTCTACTCTTCGTTTTGTTATCTTCATCGGCGGATGGGATTGGCAAGACTAATTGTTTTTCAAGTGAGTCTGAGTGATGATCTGTGTGATTTTGCGTGAAAGAGGATGGAAGGATGTCATCTTTGAAGATCACGTAAAAAAGTTATTGGGTGTAGTGGTTCATGGTCATCATACTTTCAATCTTGATATCATTTGGCTTGATTGATGATATGGTTTTGGAGTTTTGACGTTGCAGGTAAAAGATTCGTTAAATTTTAATTAAAAAAGACCGCACAGCTAATTCCGACCAATCAAAACGGGCGTTATTTTATTTTCTTCTTTGTATGGTTTTTGATTGGTTGTTATCAATAACTTTCTTGTGAAAATCTATCAATATTTTTAAATCGACAGATTTCCAAACAAAATTATAAATGAAGACAAGACATAAAACCAAGACTTAAATAAAAATCTCGAGTCAACCCATTTCAGTCGCTTTCTTGCTTCCTGGCTAGAAAAAAGAAAATAACCAAACAAAAAAGTAACTTTGTACAAACAAGAAAATCACCAACACTTGATCAGAAGGTTACTGTCTTAATATCAATTATATCAAAGCCAGGCTTAGCTCAGCTTAACGTCCCGAAAACAATGGTTTAAGCGAAAGATGCGCGCGGGCCCATTAATAATTTTTTGAGCTGAAATATAGAAGAAGAAATTTCATATTATTTTCATTCACTGGATTTCATTTCATAGTCTTCTTATACTAGATAGTATATACTACACAATCACAAAGTTATAAGTCTTTGTATTATTGATGATGGTTGCCAAGGAAACTATGCAATCGCATTGCAATGCAAGACGTGGTCTCCTCTCTTCGTTTCTGCTTTGTTTCTATGGGTTACAATCAAACGCTACCCATATATACTTTGCTGCAACAACCTTAGCCAGTCAGCCAACCAACCAACTAGCGAACCAGCGAGCACATTACAATAATGAAAGTACATTGAACTGTACACAAATGTACAAAAAGGAAACAGAATATTATAGTTTTTTGTCGTTGACTTGACTTTGCTAGATAGTTTTAAGTTCACTCCTCGACTTACTTGAAGAAGTGCACTTAGGCGATTTTGGGCTACTCTTCATGGAAAAGCATCAGAAGTTATTTGTCGGCAATGTTGGTTGGTTGTTTGGTTTTGTCGTCTAGTCTTGGCTTAGGTTTACTCTTCTACTAAATTTAATAAGGTACGATGAGGGGTTTTGGTTTCTTCTGTAGTGGGACATTTTAACGGAAAAACATCGGAAGGTATTAGTCGGCAATGTTTGTTGGTTTTGACGTCTTGACTTGGATAGGTA